>PVMI01067265.1:0-13726 GCA_008528875.1 Aulacorthum solani | reverse complement strand
GCTTCAAAATTGAATACAATGATGATCTTAAAAAGTTGTTGTTATAGTGATTCAAAAATATAGAAATATATAAAGAGACAATTTTTTTTATAGACATTTGAAGTTCAAACTGAATTTTTAAATGAAAAACAATATTTTTTATTCCAACAGCTTTAGATATTTTGCTGTAATTCAAAAAGTATTATTCTCATAAACTTCGAACTTTTTGCATTAAGTATAGTATTATTATTATAGTATACACACCATGAAAAAATATTTAGATTAATTTTTAGCTTTTTATACCACGAACCTACAAACATCAGTTCAGTTTTATAAACCTCTCCCCCCTTTTGTGGTTTATTTTAATATAATTTAACATTTATATGTAACTAAAACCCTTTGTATGTATATGTTTGTAGTGTGCATTAAATATATCAGCCCATTACATTTGCATTGAATGTTTAAACATGTGAAAATAATGGGGACATTTTTGTTTTTGTTTTCTAGAATGCGTCGATGGAGTCGATAATAAACAATAAACACACTTCTAGTTTGTCTAATTTTCGGTAAAAAGCCGGTCATTGATGAACCACGTTGGGACGACAACTACAACACGTTCTACTGTGTGGACCAATACCGTGACGACATGCAACTGGCCGACGCGTAGAAACTGGTTGCGAGTAACCGACGTCGAAGTGATACCCCCAAGGCTACTGACTTCCACCACTGAGTAATCGGATTGAGCTATTTTAGTATTTTACCACGATGGAACGCAACAGATTATTTCCGGAAACACGGTTGTAGCCGGACTCGTAGTTCTACGATAACGACCACGACCACGACCACCACTTGCACTAGTCGAATTGCTATCCAATCGTCTCTTGTGGATTTATGGAAGCGGAAGACGATGGACGCGACCCGGCGGCGGTGGCGAAGACGGAGAAGGAGGCGGCGGCGAAGACTGCGACCGGAAAAGACGACGACGAAGATGACCGTGGAACTTCCGGAGACGGCGAAGAGTACGACGATTATCTGGAGGACTTTCTCAGAAAGCTGTGCCGAGAACGGGTGACCGCTGGCGACCAGCAGCAGCTGCCATGCACTGTTAAGCGAGTGTCGGTCCAGGTGGAGTCCGTGCCATATGGTGGTGTCCGGTACGAGGGGGTTGATGAGGTGGGCAACAATGAAGCCGACGTGGACGACGACGACGATGGCACGTCTACAGCAACGATGACTCGTAAGCCTAAAATACCAGACGGTGGCTGGGGCTGGATGGTAGTGTTTGCTTCACTAATGATCTGCTTGATCTCGGATGGCATCAGCTTCTCGTTCGGGTTACTATACATCGAGTTCCTCAAAGAGTTCCAAGAGAGCAAGTCCAAGACGGCGTGGATCGGCAGCCTGTTCATGGCCGTACCGCTGATACTGGGCCCGGTGGGAAGCGCACTGGTCGACAAGTTTGGGTGTCGGAAGATGACAATCTTGGGAGGTGTAATATCTGGCCTAGGGTTCATCATCTCGTCGTTCGCAGAGTCCATCGAAATGGTGTTCTTCACTTTCGGATTTCTGTCTGGGTTAGGTCTGTGCCTATGCTACGTGACAGCCGTTGTCAGCATCGCATACTGGTTTGACAAGAAGCGCACACTAGCCACCGGGTTGGGAGCTTGTGGCACCGGGATCGGCACGTTTCTATATGCGCCTATGACCCAGTACTCGATCGAGGAGTACGGCTGGCGGGGTACCGTACTCCTGCTGGCCGGCACGTTTTTCAACTTTTGCGTGTGTGGTGCTTTGATGCGAGATCCCGACTGGCTGATCGCTGAACAGAAGAAACCTGCGGTCACCAGTGGACACTCCGCGGCCGTCACTTCCAAACCTTGGACTGACACCGAGGAGTCCATCGTCGATCACTGTCCTGTGGTAGCTATCGAGAACGAAAAAACCGCTCCATCCAACGGGCGGACTACGGGATTCGATCTGATCGCGTCTGAACCGGATGTAGAAGCACTCATGCAGTATCCAGGAGTCGAGCAATACAGACGAATGGTGAAAGAAGCTCAGTGCGCCGAGTACAGGCTGACCGGTGTCACCACCACCGTCCGCAGTCCAAACACCGACGGTGTGCGCCGGCTAACCGACGACAACACTTGTTTCCGGTCGGTCATCAACTTGCCCACATACCTCAAGCATAACGAAAAAGTAAGTTTATCAATTTTTTAATGATCCCGTCACACCTACACCTCTCTAATGTCTGCAAAAACACATTAGGTTCAACTCGGATTTTAAAGCTTAAGTTTCTGATAAATTGTATTCACAATAAATGTTTTCAGAACCACATGCACCTAATTAGAAAAAAATCGTAGTAATATAATAGACATACTAAAGTATACGGCATTAAGAATGGTGTAAGTTGAAGAAGACCATTTTGACAGTAAGCTTTATATCGTTAGAATTAATAAGCTCTTAAGTATATATTATACATATATACTTTAAAGAATAAATCCCTTCTTATTTTAAGTGAAAACCGCATTTAAAATTATATAGACAGATCGATATTTTGTAATGAAACATAACCTTTGTAAATAGGTCGTATAGTGTCTTACATTCATCGTTATATTAGTTATGACGTACGTAAACTTTTATTTGCATTAATTTTAATGTGTACAATTGTTCCGAGTACTGACATATTATATTATTATATAATAATCAAAACAATTAAAAATATAAACATTGTAAAAAAAAACAATTGGAATGAGTAGGTAACAAACTCTTAAGTTGGTGATGATTTGCATTGTATACAATATTTATAAGGCAACTGCAGATGTTTTCATCTGTTGTGATTTTCTTACGTCCATAGTATTATACTTGTAGACATGTTATATGAATCAGAGCTATATTAATAACCGGAAACAACGAGTTAGGAATAATGATATACATTTAGAAGTTATCACTATGCTAAGTTAGGGGTCCTCCAAAGAATAATTCTTTTGTAAATCGTTTTTTATGGACACGTATATACAAATACCTGACACGAAGTGAAAAAAAAATAATTTAAAAAAATCATTACTCGACAAAAATGGGAACTTTATGTACTTATATACACCTATATAAACCTAAGTATACAATGATTCTTAATTAAATTATGTTCAGCGACGTAATAGGAATATTTTTTTTAACGAGCAAGTATTTTTAATCGGTAGTAATTTTTAAATTTAATTTATCTACAAAATGATTAATACTTACACAAAATGTGTATACAAGTCACAACTACACAAGTTGATAAGAAGATTTAGGTATTTGATTTCAAGTATCAATCATTTTAGTGGTCTCCTAAATAGAGACAGAACAATATTATTACAATGTAAATTAGTCAATATCTCCCTAGCTCTTTCCCCCCAAAAAATTTCTATTATTTTTCATTTTACGAAAAGTCAATAACTATAATATATTAGACACATTGTCACAATTAGAAAAGGCATATCTCAATATACTTTATTTAATTTCAAAGGCAAATTTTGTTTGAATGAGCTTTTAGAGCTTGGTGATGTTAAAATGGATGAATTACTATTTTATATTGTAGTGGTCTAATTTAAAATAATTGTCTTACCAATAATTTATGATGGTAATTCTATTCAAAAATTGAAAGTTAAAAGTAATTCACTTAGTTAGTAACAATTGTTTTAGAGAGAAATAAAAAAACGAGA
Organism: Aulacorthum solani; assembly: GCA_008528875.1. Classification (NCBI taxonomy): domain Eukaryota; kingdom Metazoa; phylum Arthropoda; class Insecta; order Hemiptera; family Aphididae; genus Aulacorthum; species Aulacorthum solani. Next base: position 10,043 of record PVMI01067265.1, on the reverse strand, counting down.
CTATACACTATTAAAATTAAAATAATAAATGCACTTTTTGTCTGAAAACACTTTTTAAAGTATACAAATAATACTATTTGCACTAGAATGCTTAGTTAATCAATATTGAAAGTGATTTGTGGTAGCATATTTCACTATATTTGATGTATACTTTGGATGCAGTTAAAATAGAAAATGCCTAATTCTTTTTAATAATATTGGGAATTACTAAAAAGCTGCTAAACGGTAATGTTAACGAAGCACTAGTGTTCATCCAAATAAATTCAGAAAGAAATAACCATAGAGACTCGGCATTTTCACTAAAGATTTATATTAGCATTTTTCCAAACATGGTATTTTAATTATCAACCTAACGTAAGTAAATTAGGTTACCTAATCTTTTTTCGATAAATATATATTATATACATTAACATTTTTTTTTTTTTTTGTTGATAAAGTTTTTACTTCTCATTTTAAAAGATTAAAAAATGTAATACAAAGTTGGTTTTTCATAAGTTTTGTTTATAGCAATTAAAAAACATTGAAAATAAAATTAATTTTTTTTTCAAGTGATCCTTGATATTTAGCTTTATCTAATTCAAAAATATGAATTATATTAACTTTGAGCTTTAATAGTAGTGTATGAGAAATCAATTGCATGGCGTCACTGTTACGTCGAGTACAAACAATCAATAATCCAGAAAAATGTTCATGGAAATTTATATATACTTACATTTTTTACATTCAAGAACTGCACTGGTTTAAGAATAGCATAATAATAGAAACTCTATTACTCCATTAAGTCAGCATTTCCAAATATCATCTTGTAAAATTTATCAGCAATGATTTTAGTACAAGAAAGTGGAAAAACACATTTAATAAGCGTATACTTTAGTATAAAATATATACACTATACAGAATGATTTAATTACGACAGTCACTTGTTGGCTATCTTGACTTGGCCCCTGGTAGGTCAGACCAGTTGGTGGGTGTCCATATTATTTATACAATAATGGCTAGACTATGAGATTATTGCCTTAACTTGCGCCTTCTACTGAAACAAATACGAAAAAAGATGAATATTCCTCTAGATATGATGACTATTTTGATTAAAATATCACCTTTTTTTATAATTATGGTCTTATCTTTTAGAAGATAGCATGTGGGGCTGTTGGTTTGTGGGTTATGGGGAAGTCACGCTCTGAACCTTCCAGAGTCGACGCGCTGGCTTTTATGTTAATCAGGTAAATGAGATTTTAGAAATAAGCTACATTTAAAATTCATGAACCACCGTTTGTATTATACTTACAATAATTGTGTCCCTCAGCACGGGTTGTTAATACTTACAGCTTTAAATCGTTGAATACTAAATTATTATCATCTTAAAAAAAAGAACACAGAAATGCATTATTAATAAAAAAAAAAGTGATTCGTGTATAAAATATGCATGTGTTGTGCTGATAAATATATACATTTTGTAAAATTTTTACTTTGAGTCTTATACTTAATAGGCCCCGCAGAATGTCAAAAATATAATAATACATATTTAATCTCACGTATATTCAATGGTTTATTAACTATAAAAATAATCGTTTTCTATATCACTATATCTATGACCCATAAATAATATTAAAATAGTAAAATAAAAAAATAAAACTGTTAATTTGTTATACTTACACGGATTTATGGAAATTTAAATTTAAATCTTGAAGACTATAATTATATTGTTAATTTGCCGTACCTCACGTTTTAGGGTAAAATAAAATGAAATCACATAATAGTTCAATGTAATAATATTATTACGTGTGTCTACCTACTTTTATATAATATGTGTCCCGATGAGAAGTGACTGAAGCTTTCATCATATTATATTGGAGTTATGGCTATGTGGCTACTTGACTTTTTGTTGACCAAAATTGCACCTACCTCTATCTTGAATTTTTTTATTTACATTTTATAGCTATTTTAGAAAACTATCAATGAAATGTAGATATTATTATTATTAAAAAAATGGGTTTTTAGGTAATATAAGTATAAAAAGGTACCTAAATGAAAGAGTAAGACCCCTCCTTAACGGGGTTTTTTTCCATAACTTATGGTATAATATCATAGGACGCCGGCCGGTCACCTCCCCTGGGGACACATTGTGTATAGAGTTATAGTGAATATAAATAAGATATCTTCAATATAATATTATTATAGTTATAAACTTATAAAAAATGTACAGTTCAATATTCTACTTGAGGCTGCACAACTGCGTTCGCTAGTTTTATTCATAGCTATAAATAATATTTAAATACTCATTAGTATTGTGATAGGTACATTAAATTGTGTAAATTCATCCATTCCGAATAGTGATAAATGATACACATTTATTAATTTAAGCTATAACCATGTCTACATAATAATTTGTATTATTATTATACATAATAATATAGTCCAATTCGCATTTATTTTGTACCTTTAATGTTTATACTCGTAGGTATTGTAACATTTTTACATGAAATTTAAATATTTTTGTTTCTTAATAGCTTTAACATTCACATAATTTACGAAAATTATGTTAAGCGTCGGATGCCAATTTTCATTCCTTTTTTCTTTCAATTATTACCGTTTGCTTACCGATCGCGTACTTCAACTAAATATATTGGACACTATCCATAAAACGCATATTTGTATAAGCCTTGTCGCTTAACAGTTAATGGATTTTGTTAGGAAGAGACCCAAACAAATCAGGAAAACTATATAGTTTACAGTTTTTAGTATAAAATATTATATCATTGTATCGAAAGCATAACGGCCATTCAAAAATAATATGTAAGCACTAGGTAGCATGTCTTACGAAAGGAGAATTGGTATTATAATGAAAGTAGGACAACATTTTACCATTTAAAATATTAGACGATTTCATCGTCTTCAAAATATGCCAACAATCTGTATATTTATCGTCTATAATATTCATAATAGGGACATACAGTACGTTTGTCGACGAATAACAGTCAAACACCAAGACTTTAAAACTGTTTGCTTTTTCACAGATATCTATATTCTACTATATATCTATAACTTTTTTGTTCGCTTATCGTCGTATTTGAACTCACTGTAGTGCGACCAACAAGTTCCAGAAAAGCCTGCATATAATAATTAATTGTTTACCTTTACACAGACGGTTCCATCAGATTTTTCTAACCTTTATATCCCTGCTTCTTCTGAAGATAGATTTTTGAAACTTAAAACATAGATTAAGCTTAAGCATCTTAGATCATTGAAAGAAATTGAGCTATTATTATTAACATTTTCAAGCGAGGAGAACTTCAAAGTCTGAAATTTCGTGAATTGACTGAATCACTGACTCACTAATTCGCTGATCATCAAAATTATATTATCATCCGAATATTTGTAGGAACTTATGATTTGACACAAATCTAAGTCTTATAGTACACAGGAAAATATCTAAAAATTGCAATTTTCTCAAAATAAGCTCCACTTTATGTAGGGTTAGAGCGTGTTTATTAAATTTTTCAAAACCTGTATATTGAACATAAATAAATAAATTTAGATGAAGGTGCTGTATCCAAATGATTTATTAGTTTTGATGATACTATTAAAAAAACTATTAGTTAAAGATTTTAGTAAGTAAATTTGATTTTTTTATACTATTATGATAACAATTATCTGAGCTCACGGTAGTAGATGTCGAATAGACATTTGAAATAGCATCATCAAATACCTCAAAAATGTGAAAAAAGAGCCAAGTCCCAGACCCTCGCCCAAAAAGTCTGGCCATCAAAATAGTGATCTACATAGCGGTCAAGTCTGCTCTTTTTTAGTGAATAACCTTAATGGCATAAACCGCAAATACATTCATGTGCAATAAATCTAGTTTAATTGTATTGATTATCACTTGGCCAGTTTCAAAGAAAAATAACCAGAGGGTGATTGAAATCTATTTCAGTCTTTGAAAATGCTAGAGAGATAAAATAAAAAACTTGCCAAGTGATAAGCAATACAATTAAAAGAGATTTGTTGTGCACGAATGTATTTGTGTACTAAGGTTATTGACTAATTAAAGATTCTTTACTTCAATAGCAGAATATTTTGGGAGCAGGTCTGAGACTTGGCCCTTTTTTCATGGTTAGGTTTTCGTTGAATAACTATATTATATTTACTATTAAATCATCTAAATCGTATTGTAACAATACTTAATTGTACATTACTATTATTTATAATATATACTATTTGTTCATACATCTTACCTATACATCGAATATATTCATTGCGGTTCCAATTTTGTAAAAAGAAATTCCTTCAAATGTATACGCTATTCAGAAATAGTCTTGAATTATTGAAATTGTTTGACCTATTATTATGTATTGTTATCATATTATGTCATTACTTCTAACCAGACAACGTTTTGCTGCAGGTTCCGTTCGAGGTACTAGAGTCGTTAAGTTCCAACAAGACGCTGTTCAACTTGATCCTTGAAAACTATCCGAACCTGTTATTGTGCCGAAGCAGCAGTGTGAGCCAGGTGAACAATGCATCAGTGGGCAAAGATCTGTCGGATCCCCGGACGGTCAACAACAAAGGTAGTGGGCTTCGGTCTGACTCACCGCCACTGGTTATGAAGATGAAGCTAAAACAATCGAAGAAGTCAAACTCAATGGGTTCGGGCGTCATATCACCACTGGAATCGCAGGTTATTTCACCCCCGCAGACTTATACCGCTGACAATAGTCCCGAACGACAGCCTAAGGCACATCACTCGATGTTGAAGAGACAATTTAGTACCACTCAAAGCAGCTATTTGAAGAGTTTACCATATCACAGGTCAGTTCTATGATCCATTTCCTATAAAGTTTTCGTTAATAAATACACACATAATATTATATATGTTGATAGGTATATTGTTTATAACTATTATTGGAAAACCGATAAACACTATAATATATTAACTTCCATAGCTGTGTTTAAATTTCTCAAAATATAATATATATTTTCTTTTTCCTAGAAAGGCCTAGATATTTTCAAATTAAATTATTTTTGTGAACACGAAATAAGAACTATAACTATTTTAATCAACAATGCTTATCTAAATATGAATATTACATATCCATATGTATATTAAAACATAATATGAATTAAGTAAAATAAAGTTAGTTCATGATAATAGTATATTATAATCTTTGGTATGAATGCGAGATCTGGTGATGAAAAGGATGCAGATTCCATTCTGAAATTATATTATATTAGGCTCAAAATTTGTCCCCCTTCCCTAGCCCATATGTTTTAAGCTTTAATTCATTGAATATTACAATATTTCTTTTTTGTAAGGCAATACGCTAAAGCTCTAATAATATTTATTTGTATTTGTATGAGTTTTATGTAATTTATTACCAATTTGACAGTAAAATATTTGTATTATAATAATAGACATTAGACACACTTAAAATTTTGTTTTTTTTTTTTAATATAGATACCTACTAATAACTTGATATATATCATTATTTTACAATTCTATAAAACTTCAAGTACTGCCATACAATATTATATATGCATATTTTCTACACTTTATCTCTAATAAATTAGTCACAATTCCACCACTGCACACAGTAAAATTCATATTCGCTTTTTTTTTCATTCATTTTCAAGAATTATTCTTAATTTTGAATACTTAATATCATAGAGTCATAGTATACCATAGTATCATAAATTAACTTCATCAATGTATTTTAGTAAAAAAATCCCTCATTTATATAAAGTGCATAATAGTATATGCTCAGTCACTTATGGTATTATACTGCTTTGGTATGAAGTTAAGCATCTGCATCACAAATCAAATAACGTTTGAATGATACATCAAATCGAGAATTATTTTTTTTATTACTGAATGAGAGAAAAATGTATTCAAATACAGTAAGAATATAGAACAAAATTGTTTTTCAGAATACCATATTTTAAAAATATGTGAAACCGAAATCTAAAAATCCAACAGTATATTTATGATTTATAATACAACTGAAAGCATGATATACCTACTGCTTCGACGAGTTTGAAGTATTAACGTTCTATTACTCTTTGTATTCCAAAGTTGTATTTTAATTTTTTGATTTTTATTAATAATTATAATTTATCGGTGGATTATATATAATATATACATATGAATTTATTATTTATAGATTAAAGGATATAGCCCAACATAATATACATACAATATAAGATTGTGTTCACCTTATCGTTTTTATCCTCATCACGTCTTCTGTTCCAAAATGCTTCGCATTATTTCAAAGTATTTTGTACACGTACTTGTACACTATACGTAAATACTATTTATGTTTATATTATGTAATTTAAACATAAATATTATGTAATTTTTATTATAAATGTAAACTGTACTATATATAATATCTTATATTTAATACTTTTTAGTCATTCATTTGACTCTCGTTTGATATATAACGTTATTACTTTTTATTTAGATCTTTTTTCACATATTATGTTATATTTTTCTCTTACCTATAGTATTTTTAAAGATCGGATCTAACTGATTTTTTAAAATATAAGTACATTTAACTGCATGACCATTTTTTTTAGAAATATAGTTATACCATATTTTTAACTAAAAATTATTGATTTTACAAGCTATTACCGATGATATCATGTTATATAGATAGATAAAAATTATACTATACAAACTTTTAAAAAAAATGTGCTGTAAATTTTTCAAAATAATAAATATTCTTAAGAAGACGTTACCCATGCGTTTATCTCCGTCTTACAAAAGTACGTCTTAATAAATTTTCATTCACTAGTTTCAATAGTGTGATGTTTAGTTTTAATATTAGAGGGAAGTGACCTATTATCAAACTTCCCGGTAAGAACATTATCTGTGCTTAACCAGAAGTTTGTATTAGGCATTTTAATTTTCAAGCGAGATTTAAGCATTTTTAAATTGTGGTATTTCACATATCCATTTTTCTCTTGAAAATTAAAATATTGAAAAAATCACCAATGTTTAAACAAGAAAAAATATTCTTACTTAAAAGTTTAATGATAAATCAATTTACTCAAATAGTCTAATATCAAACTATAACGGCACACTATTAAAACTAGTTATCAAAAAATTGCTATGTATATTTTTTTTTAAACGCAAAACGTAATAAACGGACGGGAAAGTTCCTCTTAATTTAATTCAGATTTTTTTCTAGAACTCATAATAAGTTATCAGTTATTATAATAACTTAAAACACCTTATTTTCACCATTTTTTTTATGTAGCTCATTATTAATAAATACAATAGTTCTTTAGAAGTTATTTTTAGTTTAAAATGTCAATATATAAATCAAGTTTTTCTATAAAATTAAATTAATATTTAAAACCTATCATAACTATTCCTGCTAAGACATATTATAATATTATCATTATTTATTAATAGTATAAATTTTATTGAAAAAAAATGTTTATACTTTTAATGGGGTTCAATAATTCACCCTTCAAAGTCGATAAGTAAAAAGTCGACTGGGAATTTTAAAGCAGTGTTTCATCAAAGAATGTTTAATGGTCTATAACTATTAACTATAAAATATACATAATGTAGATTCAAAGGATGTACTTTTCATGTATGATCTATTAGTTTTTAACCATTGCGTGTTTAAATATTAATTTAGATTAAAGATCATTCATAAATTATGTACCGTAAATTTTTGGCAAAATCCCATGCACGTTATGTAATTTATGAATGCCAGTAAACTTGAATAATATATACATAAATCGAATTATTGTGCAAAATATATCATACTCCCCACGGATTAAATACTATTTTCACGATTTAGATTGTCAAAATGAGAAAAGTGAAAATATATTGTACATAATATGTAATATGTACCTATATTTATTATTAAATTTATATAGGTAACCAAGTATTTCAGATATTATAGGGAAATTTCTTTCACAGAATTTAGATTTTCAGATTCTGAGTTAAAGAGCTATTATTAATTGGTTTTTTAAAGACATACTTATTTAACGTTATTATTTTCAAAATATAAAAATAACAACTCTTATATGTCTATAGTAGTCTTATAGTAAGTTATTTTTACGTAGTACGCACGTTATAACATCATTGACAGCAGTTAAAATAAATTTCACCAACCACCCTTATCCCACCAATGAACTATAAATATGCCATAATAATAATAATGATAAATCATATATAATATATGACGTCATGCCGATATCTATAACATGGGTAAAATGTAATATTTCCACTGTTGTACNNATTTGTGAAAACCTTTGTGATATAAATAATAGATAAATAGCGTGTTATACCTACTGTTATAAAATATGTGAACCACATAATATTTTGTGTTTCAGGAGCTCGGTGATGTATAAAGGAGCAATACTGAACATCCAAAAAAATTCTATGAAAGCGTCTTCATGCCCAGATATATACAACAATAACTCTACATTAACAGTCACTAGCGAACCCGATTCCGTAAGTTTACTTTTTTCCCACCCTAACAATTTAAGTCTTCCTTTTTGTAGATGACACAAACAGATACAGAACTGTAACTGTAACTGTAAACATGTAAAACAGTGAAACTGCAATTTCGATTCTTCGAAAAATAAATAAATAAATGCCCAACACACACGTTTTTACAGATGTTCCGCAGACATAGTTTTGTCAAAGTAATTAATCAGTTATCGATTAAACGTGTGAATACGATACGTCGAGTTAGGCGGAAAAGATCATATTTTCATCCGAAATCATTGAAAAAGGTAAGGTAGGATGGTGAAGATGTGTGGTGGATGGTGAGTGCTTCAAGGAAATGGATGCATTTGGCATGAATTAAAGAATGATTATACAGAGGAAGAACTATATTTAAGACTTAAAGAGTATGCATTGCACTTTTTTTTTTTTTGGACAAATCAAAAATCATTCGTTTTAATAAACTAGTTTTAATACCAATCGAAATGTATTTAGGTATTCTTAAAATATAAAAACATTTTTATACCAATATCTTCAATTTGTCAGTACGCTGTTTAAAAATGATATTGAAAAAAAGTCAGGTTAACATAACCTAAAACTTTGACTATTGATTAACTTTTAGTAAAATTGTATAAATTAAATTATTAAAATGTGTCAGGTTACTATTATAATATAAATTACTACAAACTAAATAACGGTATAAGTATTTTATCTTTATACTTATTATGGGAATGTGGAATAAATAAAAGAAATAATTTGACTAAAATGGGTACATCAATTAATTGTGTATCCAGGTTAACTATAAAGTATCAATATTAACTTAATATTGTTTACATGATTAACAACAGTTTCGTTTCCGAGAATTCAAATATTTTACCTTTAGCCGCAACTTGTGTACCTACCTATATATATTATGAAACATCGATTTATCTTAATAATGGTTCTATTCATTGATACCTAATTTTTATGATATATATTTTTTCGAACTTTTATTATTACTTTCAAAATTTTTGTTCTCATCAAATTCTGTTAAATTAATTAACTTTAAAAAATAATTCTTGAAAATGTACACAGTAAATACGTAACTAATTATTCATCTTCTATCATACATTAGTATTATAATAATGACTTTTTTTATTTGAAAAATAAAAAAACATGCATTATAGTACTTGTTTAATACTTATTTTTGGAGAAATAATACTGCCATACTCAATATATTTTGAACAAAAATTAAACCCTTTCAATCAGAATAGTGTTATAATATAATAACATATTTACAAAACGGTTAGATAAAAATTGTAGTTTTTACGTCGAATGGTACGTCACAATCATATTCCCTGAGCACTCGCTATAAAACAGGACCGAGGACTCGCGACTGGCGCCTATGTCATGTACTATAATATGTACATAAATGATTGTCCATTTTAATAATATTTGGTTTAATGTTATACAAAACAATAACATATAAATTTATAAAACCCACCCATACAAATGTGTATGTTCTACAACAAAAACTATGTTATATAATTCATATAAAATATTATATAGGTGTACTTATAATATGGTATAGTAGATTATA
>PVMI01067260.1:0-11084 GCA_008528875.1 Aulacorthum solani | reverse complement strand
AAATTCATTAAGCACACTTAAGTTGTAAACATATAGGTACATTGCAGGATACAATAATATTATATTAAAAAACAACTCTTTTTACTATTGACAAAAAAAACCATTGATAATATTTCAATCTTTGGATAGCACAATAAGTAAATTTCGTACTAAAATACATTTTTTTTTATATTTAGATCAGAAGATAAACTTAAAAACTTATCCATTTACAGAACCCAACATGATTTTTTAGTGGTTTAATCTGTGAAATTTTTTTAAATTTTATATTATTTACAATTTATACAATATGATAGTTTATAGAGGTTAGTGACAACAGATTATCATGATTAGGCACGACCTAGTACTTTTTAGGTATTATTGAGTTTTTTAAATTTTTTGTTGTAGAAGGTTTTCAGTCCACTGTCTTTCATGTACATTACCGGGAAGTGAGTTGGAGAAAAATTTGTTAACTTTAAATATATTTTTCTTCGTATTATCATTGTTATTTGCATTTTGCATAACTATATATTTTTACTGTAGAAAGTCTCTATCCGATTGTTGTCTTAGGCAGTGCTTAGAATTTCCAGGAAGTAAATTTGACGTACTTTTAGTAATTTCCATACTCCAAACTTTTAATTTAAGTTTGTTTATGCTAGTCATTTTGAATGAAATCTTAACAACATAATATTATAATCTACAAGTACTGACAACATATTTTTAAGTACATAGCTAAAGAATTCAGGTATAAATAACAGAAAACTCAGCAGGCTTTTCCTAATAAATAGGTTATATATAGTCATAGAAAAGCATTGCTGTAAAAGTAGTTAGTTCGTTAAAAGTACTAAAAGTGCTGAACTTAATTCTAACTAATCAACTATACAAGTTCAAAAATAATTTTTGTGTATCAAAATTCTCAGAAAAGTAGTTTACATTGGAGTATGAAATTTGTGATTTTATTCAAAAAAGTAAGACACATATAACAAATAACCAAAAAAATAGTAAAAATATTTTTTTTTTCAAAAATGTTGTTTTATAAGAAGACTTTTAAAAAGTTATAACTTTTCAAGTAAATAAGTGTGTTAAACCTTTAAAAAATTCACTCATTATATCTACGACACTTTTATTACTATCTTTTGAATAATATTATTTCAAAACGTACATCGGATTCGATGTAAATAAAACCTATTTGAACTCCTTTAGATATCGTTTTAACAACAGTAATAAATTTTATTGCACTGTCTTGTAAACATTATATTACATCACACATCATAAATCTTTTAAAAAATAGGAATATTTGTAATTCACAACGTATTATAATTTATATAGAGCTTGGTTGAATTGTACTTACACAACTGTATTACATCTACTGTTTTTTATATTTGTATTGCAGGTTATGTTTTCACACTTGTCGTTAGCTAGTTAATTTTGCTTTTTTTATTGATATTGCATAAGAAAGACGTATCATATATTGTACTATATTGTATTATACATCAGATAGATACACCAAAAATGTTTGTTTGAGTTTTCTTGAGAATGTTTTTTTCGTTTTTACAGAAATTACATAATTTCCTTAGATCAATAGTAAAAATTATTTTTTCATTTTTCATTTAAGATAAAGGCTTTAAGATCTTGAGGTTATTAGCCTACAATTTTAATAATAAAATAATATTTTATTTTATCAGTGGTTATGTTATGGCAGATATTCCTACACATAATACCTAATTGAATCGTTATGTACGAAATACCTAACCATTTAATTTATTAATTTTGTGAACATATACCTATTATACAATGATAGTCGGCTAGTGTCATATAAGGATTAAAAAATATAACGGAATAGTACATAATTACATACTATAACTGATTGTATTACCATCAACAAATTTTAGATAGTTTTTTGTTTATTATAAAAATGCAAATTTAATTAAGTACCTATGTATGAATCATTTAATACACGACTTTTAGAGTGACGTTTATTTTTATTTCTAATATCATATCATTAATTGAAGTATGAAAACGTATAATTTCAACATGTCAGAATACTGTAATTTCTCAATTGCTAATAATTTAGTGAAAAATCACTTATCAAAGCCAACCGTGACGAAATTAAGTATTGACTTTATGTCATATTCTGTTCACATCATTGTGACATCGAATGCTTTAGCTATGCTATAGTTATAAACCACTCGGTTGTATTATTGGATATAAATTAAATATTAAGTCGAGACTGTATCGCTATAGTAATTTCCAATTTAAATCGATTGATTAGTATTCTGTTTTTATTTTTTCAATCAAGGCGCTGTCTCGTATAAAATATTAAAGATAAAGTATTTCGTATATTTTGATAAATAATATAAATTTGATATTTATTTATTTTTAGTGCAATTCTCCGTGATATGCAGTAAAATACAGTAACATTTCGCATAAATATGAAAAAAATATCAAACAGCACTTTTGATGGTCTTTACACTTCACATTAATGATGATTTGAATGTTATTTATAATATTACGTCATAATACGATATTATAGATATTTTTGAATATTTTTTCAAATGGTAAGTGCCTACAACTGCAGATAAATATAACTAGTATATAACTTATATATGTAATAATTCTTATATTCTTGGAGTAAGAATACATTTGTCAAAACAATAAGCAAGAACCGTAGTGGGTACAACTGGTCATATTGTAATAAGTAGCTGATAGGTAAAATGTGTAAAAGTGTACTATTCTATAATTATATCCTATAACCTCACAATGTAATATCACAAAAAAACGGGTGCAATAAAATGTATTTATGTGCATAGAAAAACGAATAATACCTACAATAATTCGTTAAAAATGTTTAAAAAAAATATTGTAATAACCGTTATTATAATTCAATGCAATAATTGTTTATTCGGTTTAAATTGTATTTGCCTATAGACACAGCACAATATGCTCGTTTAATTAACACTTTTATCGTAAATTTAATTTGTATACCTATATTATGTAATGTATGAAATATAAATTATTTAAAACAACACTCATGTGTTTTATAGAAAAACTAAACCCAACCTAACCGATGGGTATAGTTATGTCCTGCTGAAATAAATGAAATGCATTTTGTGACAGTTTCTTTGAATTTAAAAGCCTATGGATAGTTGGGTTATATTCTATTGTATAATATTGGTATTTTGATTTTATATTTTGGCAGAAACGACTAGCTCAAGTCGTATGAGCAGTATTGTGCATAGAACAATAAAATTATGTATATCATACACTCGAATAATGGCTGAAAAAACCTAACCTAACCTATCGATATTATGATTACTAGTTAGCTTAGGTTAGTTTAGGTTAAGGATCATTTAATTATAGATGTTAATTTTAACTGTTCTTAAATCTAAACATATCGAATACATTACTTTATATGTATTAATTTACTGACTTACCATATTTGTAATTTTACTGGTTTTTCATCCAACTGAATTATCTTTTGTTTGTAATCGACTCCTGAAACACAAAGCAGAAAAAATATTATTATTGTTATGATCGCTATAAATTAAAATAAGTACATGATTTCTTTATGACATTCTCGAAAACGCCTGAAAATTTTACATTTAACGAGTCTTTGCATTCGGCTGTTGGCGTACACAAGAAAATAAAATGATGTTGTGTTACGACGTTAATGGGTAAAATTTTACCCCTTTTATCCGTTTGCATGACTGCGCATTGTAAAAGAACCAAATTACCGCAAAGGAACCACACAATCTTATGATAATTTTTCAGGAAACATGATGCACAAAACTTTATGGTAAAAAAGAAAATAATCATCGAGTAAAATGTGTACGAGCTCTGCATTTCTGGCTGCTCTGTTACGTAGTTTCAGTCTTCAGAACACGTATGGGAACGCCTAGCTATATTGTATATTCGTATTCAATTTGGACTTTTGAAAAAAAAATTGAATTAATTTGTTATTTTTTTGAACATATTTTCAGGCATTCTGGAAAACAATGTTTCTATTCGATTGTAATATTATTTATATTTATGTATTCGTTTGTAATGAGTAATAGGTACATCCCGTGCACGGCGAATGCGTTTTATATATCATATTAGGCAGTTATTATAACAATAATGGTTTTACATGAATAACAATCATTATCTGTTTTCCGTCATACTGATATCAATGAGGATTATGCGTCAAGAGCTATACAATAAAATCATCGTTGAATATTAGTTAATCCCAATTACGAATTTATTGAGTAAATAATTAAAACAATTCATAATCAATGCTTTTACAACATTATGAAAAGATAAATATCTAATATTCTTCAGTAGGTATATATCACATTGTTACGTAATAACGTAGAAGCGATAATTTAATGAGATTTTAAATTTTTAACGAAACTGGCATTTTCTTCTATAATATTTATGTTTCAATTTGGATTAAAATGGAATAATGTATAAAATAATATTGTATATCTTTAAAATTGTATGTAGGTAGTTCACAATACAGATATACCTATTCAATATATCACCGACTTTGTCCTTGTTGCCTTTACCCTACTCCTACTCGTCTATATAACTATTTGAATGTTTAATGCAATTTATAGTAATAAATTAAACTTTTGAAATATTTACATAATTTATTATCTTTTTAAGTAAGAACCAATCAAAAAGTTTTACAGAACATTAGAAATTCATATTTTTTTTATTTTGTGTCTAGTTATATAATCAAATAAAAATATTATGGACTTTTCTAATTGTGCTGTGCAGAGTCTCTAATATAATAATCTTTGTACAAAATCATACTTTTAAATTATTAAGTATAAAAAAATGTATTGACTGGGATAAATACGATAAAGCACACCCTGTACATATATATTTTTTTTAAAAAAGGTTTCGTTGAAGTATATATGGCAACACCATCCACGTAATATATTACCATACTACCTATCTATAATATGGGGTACATCCTTTGGTGAAATCCCCAATGGGATTTTGGTAGAGTTGCGATAGCTAGTTTCGACTTTCGCACGACGAAAACTAGATCCAACCATATATGGGTCAGTATACATTCATATTAATAAATACATATCTTTTTACATGAATATGATTGTTTGCCCCTTTGTGGAGCATTGATTATTCCGTAAGATCGTATAAAATAATGAAATAATATTTAGTTGTCTATAATAAATATATACATACAATGTCACCGATGATAATAATCCGATATATTTCTATTTGAGTTTGAGTAGATATTTATAGAATTTATTTTTGTTTAGACATATCACTCACGTGCGATATGAAATGCACATAATATTTAAATTCGATATTTATCAAATACCTAAATAGGTACACATATTACAAGTTCTTTGGTACACATTGTGAAATCACGCGGATAATACCATATACTCATATAAGCGTTTATTATGTGGTAGGCACCTAGTTAAAATAGTATTGGGATTTTTGTAATTATATTCATTTTAAATTGTAATACCAATACATAATAGGTCAAAAGGGATACTGTTACAAGTGTTACAACAATCGATCGCATTATTTTCTTCGAGCCACACGCGGTGGTGCATAATAATATTCTCATCATACTATACATATGTGTGATGATCGTGAACAGATCGCAAAATACACTTGAAAAATATATAATATTATATGCACATATAAGGCGTATTACCTATAAAAATACACGTTTATGATATATAATGTAATTATTATACTATTGTTTATTGTTACAGCACGCTAAAACTATATTATACACGCATTATAATATAATATTCTCACCAGTGGTTGAATATAGGTATTATGATTTAATATGTTACCCGGTAACCGTGATGAATGCAGTATATATAATACATATTTAACCACGTATTTATATACACATCGTACTGTGGATATATTATAATGTAGGTTAGCACAAGGACAAATTTTGGTGCTTACGCGCAAAGGTCATTGCTTTGATGAATTTAACGACGTACTAGAATATTATGTAAGACGATTTGGCAACACATTTTGGGAGTGAGTAAATTTTTTTCAATACTTGGAAATTTTTGAGTATCTGCAATCAGCGGAAGAAATATATTAACATTATTATTGAGGTGATACACAGGTTTTTTGCCGTGTGTGAAGTTCAAATACAAAATCCCATTCGTATACGTTGAAATATTATTTTATTGGTCGAAAACACTTCATACATCATAGTCGTAGTATAGGAGGTGAGGCTTAAGACAGAATTGGCCTCTCCTGAACCGTTTTAAGCCATTTTCAATAATATATCTATTTATTCAAAGCAATGTTTTATATACTCAGATTTATTCATTTAATCACCTACTTATTTTATGTTTTATATTATTTGATATTTGAGGTGATTGTTTCATAATACCTATATATTGTGATAATGTTGACAATTTTCTAAGAACTATATAGATATTTGGGACATTGGGACATTGGGACAAAAGTACCTCACATTTATTTTTTTTATTCCTAAACATGTTTGGACTCTGTGCAGATTATAATACGTAAACACAATACAACTACAGAACTCAGATTATATAAAACAGAGTACACGTCATACACACAACATACGACACACACTAACTACTGCATCGCAGCGTCGAGTCAAGCATCATCTGAGACGTTTGAGAGGTGATGAGATTTCAAGCTTGGGATACTACAAAAGAATATAAATATTATATAAATGTATATATATCGTAAGGGCTACAGCGATTCCATTGTTAAAGATCATTGCATCACTGCGGCGGACAATTAAGTATTTGAGTACTCGTACATAGTATTATTAATAATTATACCTACAGTAAGTTAATTATGATCGGTAGCCAATATTTAACTAAACCTGACTGCAAGAGGATATTTCACTCGTAATGGTTTTTTTAAAAATNNTTATACATTAACATATAGCTCACATTATCTACAATAATATTATACGTAATAAAATTCACAAGCCAGTCAAATCCGGCCACCTGCTCGCAGAAACTTACCTATGGTCGATATGTACGTGTCATAATACGTCTCGTCGCAGAACCTGTGCATCAGACACGTTTTGCCGACGTTTGAGTCGCCCAGCACGAGCACCTTGTACGATTCGCCGGCGTTCATGTCACGGCATAGCCCTCGAGACACACACTGATCGGCGGCGGAGCGTCGGCGATAGTGGCGTGTGTGCACTCGTCGTCGTCCCTTATTTGCGCCGTCGGTGGTCGCAATCGTGCGATTATATTGTAACGCGATACGCTAGAAATCGATGTCTCAGAACAGTGCATATACTGTAATATAGGCTGTAGCTGATATTATCGCGGTATAAAGTCGCCGAAAAAGCTCGATTGTCGTGCTCGCTGAGTCCGCCCACACCGCCCTCCGCCCACACCACCCTCGGCCCCGTGACGGACCATATTATATACCGATGACTGCAACCCCTGCTCACCGCCGCAGACGATGACTCACCCGATGAATATCGATTCGGGACTGGCGGCAACCCAGTTGGGGCCGAGAATATGGTACACACACACAATATAGGTACATGACACAAAATAATAATATATCCTTTTATTTTTTTTATTTCCATCCATCGTAAGACCAGGGTCCGATCCGCCGACTCGTCGCCGCCGCTGCAACGCTGTATATTATTATAATAATATTTGATATTTGCTCTTTTCGCGTTATAATTTTTACAACAACCGCGAAATTATAGCTTATTAAGTATAATAGGTGGTCTTTTTTAAATTTATTTATTAAAAATTAAACTTGTCCAGTAATAATTGCCTTTGTTCATTCTACAGTGTTTAGCATTGAGTACAATAGCCTAGCTAAATCTATTTGGTACAATTTTTTTAATTGAAATATTGACAACTCCGAGCCATCGGCTCTTGCCATCGTATACTGAATTAAGCAGATAAAGAAATTTAAACGAAAGAACATATTTTCAAAGGATTGAAAAAAAATCATATAATATGTGACTCATAAGTCATAACCTGTCTACGGCTCTACACATATATACATATATTATACTATGTACTAAAGTGATGACATTTGAGAAGAATGATTTTTAAACTTATATTAGTATTGAAAAGTCAGCAATGTTATAAAATAATTTAAAATACATTTATATCTCGTACAGCTAACAATATTGCAATATTATTATCATACGAAAACCATACTATATAGTACATAACAGTGAAGCTAGAGATGCATTTCTTCAATGATCCCGGTGATACACAAAAAATAATAAATTTATTGTTTCATAAAGAATTTTCCGAAGAAATAATAGCTGATAAAATGTGTAAACGACCCCTCTAAAGCACAATCCGCGTTAAATAGTTTTTAATCTAAAAAATTGCTATACTTGAAACTTTTGTACAGCTTTTCTATTGCTCTAAAAAGTATTGACCAAAAAAAGCGTATACCCTCTCGGAATGTGAACAAAGTTTGATGAAAAATCAATAACGAAATCCCCTGCTCAAATTCTCTCTTGTAGTAAGCTTAAGGGATATTTAACTAGCTTTAACATTTTACTACCCGTCCTACATATTTATGTTTGGCTAAATCTTATAACGTATTGTCCGCATGTATGAGCTTCGAAGACTTGCGCTCTCCAAAATATTCCATCAAAATTGCACCTATATAATAAACATATACAATAAATAATAATAATAATATATTCTGCAGCTAAAGCTAAATGTACAGGGTCACGGAGTGCAGTAGTGTAGTAGAGACTCAATTCTTTCAGAAGTGGAGAGTATATAGGAACCTTACATACCTATTATAAAAATATTCTTATTATTTATCTCACTGATTCATGTATAATATATTTTCTGTAATATTAATATATTATTTTTATTTTTAAAAATATCGTTTATTTACAATTTTGTAATTTATATACACCAAGTCAATTTGGTAACTAAAACTGAGATTTAACAACATAAATTTTGTGATAAGGGGATCCACCAGTGTGGAAACCGTTTGATTTGGAAGGTTTATAATACCTACCTACCAACCATACTACTTAAACTTGCCAAATTACTGTGGGATGTTTTATAAGTAGAAATGTAGAATATGTGACAGTGACACCAAATGATACGAGATTTTCAAATAAAATTAAAATAATATAATTTGTAATTAAGAATCGCGTGTTACCATCACGCATAGCTAGGCAAGTAAAAACAATAATTGAGAAAACAATGCAAATTGCATTGAAATCCCAACCCAAATTATTAATTATTATAATATGTAGTATATAATATTTTTATTATATATCATTATTATTAGCTTTTGGAGTCAATGGCGACTTGCAGTAAAATGGAATGTAAACCAAGAAAGTAATGGAGTGAAGTTGAAAATCAAAACATTGTCTTTGGGCACAAAAATAACAACACATCAATGTGAAATCAATAGATTCATCGTTCCACTCAAAATCTAAAATGAGCGAGACTAATCAAATCAAATAATTTATTTTACAGTTGATGTGTCATCAGTGCATATATGTATGTATATATAGTATACATATATCTATAAATTGTTCCAATTTCGCTTTTGAATTTTTTCCTCTATTATGATATTTTATAATAATAATATGCTCTTAGTAACAAAACATCATTATGCCTCGTAGCTTGTACATTTTCTAAATACCTAATAACGTTAAGAAAAGAATCACATCGTGAGTTCGTGTCGTGCGATTTCCGCACTCGCCATATACATAAAATACACTGCTTTTGGGTCGTTAATTATGTCACGCTATTTGATTATTATTATTTATTTTCTCTGTTAATTTTTAGACGTCGCACTTTATTGTTTCGTACGTTTCATATTCGTTAGCCACCCTATACACGTGACCGCAATACGTAAATATTTTATATGAAGTTGTGCAGCACCATCACACCTTACGATATACCGCACACTGCTACACTAGCACACACACACACACACACACACATATTATACGAAATAATCTTTGTTCTCTAATAAATCCAGTAGTATAATAGTATATAATATGTGCGTGACGTTTTATTTAAACAATTGTCTTGACAAGATTTTTGTTTAATTTCGTAGATCATTTTTAGTCACTTAATTATATTTTTTATATTGTTATTCTACATATATATATATCGATCTCATGAGCTGTGTTCTTAAAAGCATAAACTCAGTACAATATAGACGTCTATATTCGTTTGGGAAAATTCCAGTACGAATTGATAAAACAGTATCTGCGTGTGACGGCAATTTTCTTTAACGACAGTCTTATGTATTTTATTTTTATCGAAAAACTTGAAAAGAGAAAATCGCCATAATATACGAATGTTGCTAATTTTATGTATTTTATCTATACGTGTATATTAAGATCTATATAGTACAGCTTATAACATAAAATATGAATGAGTATAATAATAATAATGACGAGATTAATGTTTCCAAAGGCGTGTGAAGGACATATTTTGAATCTCAGGGGATAACCATGTACATGTAGCTTATGCTAACCAAACAGTAATATTATAAGCATTTTTATTCGTTAACAACAGTACACCATTGGATTACGACGAAATCGTAATTTATTTTTTCATTTTTTTACGAGTAATAAAACTGTTTATTATACTAACAGGTACCTATGTGCTACATAAATATCATACTTTAACATTTGCAGTTCGTTGGGAGACGTTACAGTTTTATGAAATTCAAGAACAAGCGGTTTAATCGATATATATTTTTATAAATATAAATATTATAGCAATGACAAAGTTCAAAACTTTGAATGTATAACCTTCCAGATAAATAGAAACTAGATAGGTTTCGTTATGCTTGAAGATTATACACTATGCTTATACAGCATTACAGTATTACAGAGGAATGACTATATAAATAATATTATAATATTATATTAAGTATACATATATGGTTTAGTAATGTAAATTACTGTGGTGTACCTATTGTCTTCATTGAATTTTTTTAAGTTAAAAAATCATGTTTTACTTTTTTACTTGCGGCTTTATATTGTCTGCAATTTCAAACCCTAAAAATTGTAACTATATTTAGAAATGATAAAATTAAATTTATCTATTCCTACTCAATTTAATACCTAGCCATTATTTTTAGAGAAAAAAAAA
>PVMI01067232.1:0-33478 GCA_008528875.1 Aulacorthum solani | reverse complement strand
TTTATTATTTTTTTTTAATTATAAAAAAAAAAATATTTTTTTTTTTTTTTTTTTTTTTTAATTTTTTTTTTTATATTTTTTTAAATTTTTTTTTTTTTTTTTTTTTATCAAAAACTAAGTTTGTATAATGTTGTTTTAATTCATTAAAAAATAGCTATATGTTTAAACGTGTACTCTTTGAAATATTTTTGAAGGATACACATTTTTTTGTTTTACTAAATAGTGGTTTAATCAGAAATCATTTTTATAGTTGAGTATTTCTAAGAAAAATTTACTTTAACAATGGTATACTTAAGAATGTTTATAACCAGTAATTGAATCTTATTTACACTGTTCCAGACTGTTTATTCCTTTGACATGCAAGATGTACATACGTTTTTAAAAGTTTTGTCCTTTGAGCATTGCCGTATACCTACATACGTTTTTACCACCAATGCTTTTTATTTATTTTATATGGTTTTATCTAATAAACTGATGTATTTGTTATATAATTATTTACGATGTATTTACCCATAAAAATGTTGGTAAACAATACTAATAGGTATGTACTTCATTCTTCTGAAATTTATACTTATATTTTCGACTTCCCATTTCTAATCGGCTCTATAAGTATTTTTAATATACTGCTAGAAGGGTTTCTTTTTCTTTATACAATTATATTCCTACTTAGATTCAAACTGTATTTAATTTGCTAATCGCTAGAATGAATTGAATGCATTTATATTTAAGTATTATGAAATATTAAAAATAGTTCCATATTTTTACATTTCAATGTTCTGCTTTAAAAACAGTTAAAGTAAATACACTTAAGTCTATTTATATTTATTTATATAAATGATTAATAATAATGTTGTATGCATATTTAAATGTTTAATGTGAATCTTCTATGTCGAATATGAATCATCTATGAATTTTTTTCACATTTATTAATTTTACTTATTTTTACTCAAATGTGTCAATATAAGGTATTTAAAATTTATATTAAATTCGAAACTTATTTATTAGAGTATTTGTTTTAATAAATAATCATTAAATATTTTTTTAAGTGTGTTGATATAACAATAACTGTTATGAACCAACATCAAAAAATTAATCAAAGATAAAACATTTTTAGGATATTAAAAAAGAAAAGAAAGAAATAGTATATTAAATTGGAATATAAGTTATATTGCTTACAGTTATATTCATATTGTGAGAAATACTAAGTACTTATGAACGAAGAAAGTTTTACTAAATGTCCAACTAAAAAATAAACTATTATAAATTTACATTCAAATCAAGTAAAAGAGGAGTTTATTCCAAACTTTTAAAATATAGAACAAAATATTCAAATACTTTAAGATAATCCTTCAATACTTGAAAACTCAAAAATATGCTAAAATATGTAAAACAAAATTTATATACTTTTAGTTATTTTATAATAAACAAAAGTCCATTTGAATTCAATATAATATCGAGATTTCATCGAAAATAAAATATGCAAAATATTTAAATTATATATTTTAACTTTTAAATAATTTAACATTTATTATTAGATATTTTATGAAGGTATTTAAAAAGTTCAATAACAGTTTTTTTTTATTCTAATGATACTACAAAATATTTTATTGGCATAGGTGTATTTATAAAATACTAATTGTAACATATTATGTATGAAATTGGGATAAACAAATGAGAATGTTTTACAACATTATAGATCACTATTATTTTATGTTTTGTTTTGAATGGAATAGCTATAAATTTAAATGAAAAAATTTACGTGCGCATAATTTTAGTAATAACCAATATATATCATAAATTATGTGCATAAATGTTTTCGGTTTACTGATAGTAGCGAGGTATATTATTTATCCTTGTTCAATCGTTATACATATATTTTAATGGACTGACACATAAACCATTTAAAATATAGATATATGAACGTGTGGTAGGCTGTCATGGTTGGTACTGTGTGTATGAACTCGATACCGGGTGCGACGTCTATCTGGTCACCCTTACTAAATTGGTTATACCTACAGTTCAGGATGTTAAAACCTACTATATCGATAACAAATATGTTATAGGTATGTTCCTAGCACGAAAACCGTCGAGTCAACTCTGTTAAAAATGTTAGAGTCCAATACTTTATCTTGTCTCTTTTAAAGAATCAGTCCTCCTTGAATTCACGAACGCTTGAAAAATCATATTCAACAGTAATAAACTGAATTTCACATTTCGAAAGTATATAGTTTTTACTTATAAAGCATTTGCTGTATGGTTTCCCATGTTAAGCTTTACAATATTTCTTCTGTACCTACTATACAATAGATTAGTGTACCTATCATATTAAATTATTGAAATGAATAAGTAATACCTAACTATTTACTAAACAATAATTATTCTTATTAAAGATGCGAATAGTAATTGATCATTGATCATTGATACTTTTCATTTTTATTTGTTCAAAAATTTGTTTTTAACGAATAAAATATATGTGTTTTAGCATAACTGTTATACACAGCTAACAAAGAAATAAATTTTATGCATGAAATATCATTACATTTGCTGCCTTCCCACTAATGAGTTATTAATTTTTATCAGCTGCTTAACCTTTCCAAGCCCTTTAAAATTTAACCTTATCGTACTCATTCTTCGAATAATTACATATTATATGATATTATCAAAAAAAGTTACTTAATAAACATAATTACATCCTATATTTACATAAAAAAAATCCATTTTCTTTCTTATCATAAAAGTATAATGCATTTATTTTACTGTACTAATATTATCCAGTATCCTATCATAACACGTCAAACATTAATTGAGGTTTAAAATAGTAAATAAATAAAATATAATCACAAGCAAACAATAAGTTTTAGTTTTTAATACACGGGAGTTCTAAAAAACTTTAGGTCCACTCTTTCAACCACGTGTTTCTTTGGATATTACTTCTAAAAGAGTGTGAGATAAATGACGTTCGAGGCATCCAATGCTACTAGGAAATATTATACTTTCAGTAACCCTTCAAATATGTTAGAGTTCTTGTAGTTACTATATAGTAAGTTGTAGGGTTACACTTATATAACAATTACAACATAATTGGTATAACTAACTTTTACACATAATTATATACTACACATTAGTACATTATATACCTAATAGAAATAAAATAATTTATAATTTAACAACTCACATGATACATAAAACTATAAACTTAATTTACGTGTACGAAATTAAAGTGTCTTATTTTAACGCAATATTACATAACGATTTTTAAGAAAGTGAAATAATTTTGTTTTAAAACTATTCCTATACAAACATTCATAAACATAAATAAGTAAACTGCGACTTTTGTGTTACGTAGTTTGATTATATTTCATGTAAAATTAATTTGGGTGGTCGATATATTTTTATAAGATTGTAACTAGTTGGTTTTATTATTTTCTAGAATAATAAATATAATTTGGATATCGTTCTAAATATAAACTTGTCGATACTATATAGTGATCGTTAATAATACTATTATGAAATATAAAAAAACATACCTAATATAGGTGAAAAAAATAGAACCATCATTTTCAAATCAAAATTAACTGTTATTGGATAAATAAATACTCCTATAAAATTAATATATATATGTGCATATTTTTCACGTTTATATTATTATTATTATTCCGATTGTACCTAATCTAGTTTTTGAAAAATTTATATATTTATATATAAAATTATATTAATTCTTAATTATATTTTATTTATTTATTTTATATATTAATTATACTATTCAATTACAAGAAACACTGTTTATATAATATAATACAACACATTATATAAATGCATATTCATTAAAATATTTGATTATTTTTATTAAGTATAATTGTTCTAAATCTTAATAACTAATACATATTAATATTAATAATTAACAATAAATAATATGTATTTAAATTATGTGGTAGCGATCACCACCCCCTAATAAATCAACTGCTTCACAAATTTCAACCATTAGTTATTAAACAATTTTTTTTTTCGTTAAATTAAAATTTAATATATAGGATTTTCATCTGATCAATGAATCTATTATGTTTGTTTGTGTGTCGGGCGTAATATCGTCTCGAAACAGTAAAAATACTTCAATCTTCAATGTTGAGGTTATTTTCTGATAAAAAATTAGATCTGAGTGGACTGGTAAATATTTTTATATAGACATTTTAAATTTTATTTTTATTTATGTCGATAGATGATTTTTCTTCAACAAAAATCTTGAAAATTGAATTCATAAGTTTTTTTAATGATACAAATATTAGTATTTAATATTTAAAGTACGTATATACATCAAATCATAAAGTAAATATTCGATATGTATTATTATCTAACTTTGATCATACACGCTTCGTATTACATTATATATATTCATTCAAAACACTTTGGGAGATATTTTACACATTTGTAAAAATTCATTATTCCATAATATAATGTTACATATATTTTCATATATTTTCAGTCCTTATTTTGCTTTTTTTGATCATAAATCATTTATTTACGTATTGGACAGCAATGTCATATTCTCATTGAATTATTATTTAATGTATCTAATATGTGTTATTATATAGGTTAATGTATTATAGTTGGTTATTTACTGTATCATAAAATTACATTAAAATATTTAGATAGTTAAAAACCTCGTTATTTTATACATCATTCTTTTTAAATACATAAATATTTACTTTATAATATAATGTATTGTAAAACTTTACTTAAAACTTTTATTTAAAAAGTTCTATTGTAATAAAAAAATTATTTAATGAAATTTTAAATAAAATAATAATGTATGAAATAAACACACTAATCTACAACATAAAATTATTGTAATGAAATCTATAAATATAATAATATAAATAATATGAATATTTTGAATCTATTTAACTATTATAATTTCAATCTTACAAGAGAACAATAAAAAATAATAAGACGATAAAAAATCTAAACTGTTTACATAAATGCATTATATTGATCTATTACACTTATATTATTTCCAAGTAAAACTTAATGAATAGTATTCACTTAGTATTCACTTATTTATAGTCATTATAAATGTAATTCATGAATGAATAAAAACTACAATATTAAGCTACTTAGTGGCTCAGCTTTATTATGTATGTCTTATTTGAATTATATTATGTTAAGACAGTAGTGATGTTTGTAGGAATGTGTTTTATAACAGTTTTAAGTGCAAAATCATTAGGAAGATAAAACAACTATTTTTAAAAATGAATGCAACTCATGCTATTTATTTGTCATTTAATGACAATCATTTTTATATGTACACAATATATATATATATACATTAATATTTATAAATTATATGATATTATAATACTTCATTACGTCATATATATTCTCTCTAGTTGAATTATTTTTAATGCTGACAAACCTACCATATATTATATGTAATATTATTCATATAATCCAAGGGATATAATAATATTTTCACGTGGATTACACACACGATATGGAGTAGAATGGGTTTTTGGACGAAAATGAAAAAGACAAAAAAAAAATAACTAACTGTTTATTTGGTTAGATGCGTGCTTGCAATACTGACACATCACACATAAAATTCTCTCTCTCTCTCCAACACACACACACACACACACACACACACACACACACACATACTAACACAAATACACACCACAGGAATCAAGTGTAATTTCAACTAGTTTTTCTTTGCACAATTCTTCCGTTGTTAAAAGCTTTTTACTGTCACGGAAACTGTTTTTTCGTCGCCTCATGCGCATGATGCACATAAACATATCGCTGTTTCTTTTCCTACTCTAATCGTTTATATAATATGACGTGAAAGCTATTTGCAAGACATTTGATGTGTATTATATATATGATCCATAGTTGTATTGTATATATGGACTTATTAGGAAAAGAAAGTTCTCTATTTAGAGAACGTTAAACCCTCGAGTTTTTAATAAAAACTACCCATACGGATAACACTGCTCGATCCATATTATAGTTTAAAAAAAACATATTTTGTACAGCTCAAAGAAAATGTTATTTAGGGGATAATATTGTTCAATATAATTACAAAAAGACTGGTTTTTTATGGTGTAATTTGTGAAATAATTACTCAATAAATATTTTAAGAAGTGGCAATTTGTCATTTTATCTAAATTATCTATCTATTTCGATTGTATAAGTATAATTAGTGTTTCAATTAGTAGCGCATTTGCGTTTTAGGGAATTTTCTGAAATAACCTTTTATACAATTTGTTATTTGCTTACTTAATACTGGTAAAACTCTTGAATACTTTTGAATTTATACTTACATATATCTTAATTCTTCATAGGTATATTAAACAACGCAGAAAGCATCAAGACAATGCAACGGCCTTTTTTAAACTTTAAAATCTGTAGAATATTGTTCGGCAATGTGATCTCAGTAGTCACTAGGTACCTACTGTACAATAAAAACAGTGCTAAGCTAATAATTTAATATTTTCTGAGTTATCATTATTTATTATAATATAGTTTATAATTCCACCTTGGGATCTTAGAATTCGAAGCAATTTAAAATCACTCGATGATCTTAATAGTAGGTAAGAGTACCTTTTTATACTAAAAAATGACACTGATTTTTAATAATTTCCTTGTCTCACCTCACTTTGAAACCGATGCCGCTTAGCGTTTCGCTCAACTGCAGATGCGATGTCATTGATTGTTCTGATTAAAACGGTTCCTTGCCGGTGGCTGTACAACCAAACGAAGATGATAAAATTCGTTGTCCTCATAAACGTCGTGGCACACTGACGCATCCTGAGCAAATAATCATTTAAACCATTTTAATGTTGATCTTAAAGCTGTATTTCTTAATATTAGGATATACGTTAAATTAATAGCTTTTGAAATTCTAACGAATTCCCAAATTAAATTGTTTGGGTATAGTGAGTTCTATACATGCGCATAACAACAATACTAACAATAAAACTATAACGAGATTCTGGTACGTTATGGATGAAAACAAATATTATTTATCAGTTTGGAAGTTCCTTAAAAAGCGTTCTTAAGTATTTGCTATCGATTTTTCGTTCTATGATTGCCTGTTTTTTAAAATTAAAAAGCAACTAATAAAAAAAAACTCTAACGATTTAAAATAATACAGTTACTTATAGTAAATAATAAATAAAAAATAACACCTACTTATGTACAGCTCGTTATGCTTATAATAAGTTAAAAGTGGAACCACAGTTTTGGTACGATTTAGCTTCATTTATTTAATGTAATTATGTTACTATTAATGTGTGAAAGAGAATAAAGCTGAAGAGGTTGTTCGGAGTATAAATTATTTATTATTTTTAAGGAGAGCTGGACAGGGAGAAATTTCACTAAAAAATATGGGCCGAGTAGTTGGTATAATACACTTTTATATATACATTTTGACGAATTATTTTTGTTTTCCATTAAATCTTTAATAATATATTTTAATATTTATGACGAACAGACACGAAGTAATATGTTAATTCTAAATAAGAAAATATAAGTATATGAATATTATGAACAAAAATGAACTATTTTAGCTTATATTGTTTTGTTTAGCGAATAATTTACTGATATACATCATTAACCATAATGGGTTAAACTGTAAATATGTAATTTGTAATGTCGTTAACGGAAATTATAATCCAGCAAACAGGTACATACATGATGATGAATGTAAATGATTAGCTATTATGTTTTATCCTGGGAATAGGAAATGGAAATTTATAATAATATCAAACTTCTTATTACCACCATAACTGGATTTTACGAGTTAACTACCAAAATCAATCCAATGATTTTTAAAGTATTAAAATGTTAATTTTGCATAATAAGGATTGAGACACGCAATGTTATTTTTATGGACATTTTAAATACACAAATCCAACGATCTTAAAATCATTTGGGTGTTTGATCAATGGTTATTAATGTATTTATATCAATAGTTAATGAAATAACTAATATGTAATAAATTAAAATATTTAAGACTTATTGGTTAAAAAATTCGTGTTTTGTCTATTAGTTATTTACCAATGATCGTGGTAGGCAATTAAAAGTTGTTTTCATTGATATTATGATACTTAATTAATAATATTATATAATTTACATATATGTATATATATAGGTACATAAATATATTATCAGTCATTAGCTGTTAAAATATCGACAAAAATTTTAGCCTTAGAAGTAATATATGCCTTAAATTAATAAATATTTTTAATTATCATGCACTTTTACAGTTTTATTGTATAGAGTTTGGAGAGTATCAATGATAAAAACAACAAATACAAAACATAAAATCTAAAATTTCTATGTACAAAAAAATATTAGAATCTCTCGGTTGAGTATGATTAAATACAGTATATTCGTAAATCGTACTTATAAACTGGTTATAACATTATGGTGGTTTGGTGTTGCGCTGTCGTTGGATAGGAAACGATCTAAGCGTACTTACCGGCCTGCGTTGCCAGCTCCCGGATGGGTGACCATCCAGAATTTAAAGCAAAAAAATTCTTGCCACAGATATTAGATATTATACATATATATATATTACATATTTTTTCAAGACGTATTTATTATTATTGATTACAGTGATTGAAATAATAAAATGTTATTCATGACATTTCAATATTTATACATAATACTATAATACATTAAATGCTATTATTGAATATTTTGATGTCATTGTAAAAACTTATTCATCCGGACAAAATATATACGTGGATCTTTTGTTTATTTAAAAAGATAACATTGTATTTTTTTTTACACTCCATTGTTCTGAATTTAAATAAAACTACATTTCAAGCTATGTTAAATGGAATAAGAATGATTTGTGAAGACAGAATATTAAGATATTTAACACTATTGTGTAGGATATTCCGTAGGTACACGTTATTTTTTAGAGTATATTATTATGATAGCACAATATATACATTATTATTATAATACTAGTATACTGTAGTTAAGAGGAATTCCATTTTTTCTTTCATTTTATATTTCATATTATTCTTACATTGAAATATTAATCAAATGATTTGGGTCTTTCATATAATATTGAATAATATATTTTAATTAAGATATGTAGGTGTATCACAATTATAAAAACATAAATTATTTTTTGTAGGCTTTGATGTAGATTCATTTGATATGTGCTACAAAAATAGTGTTTAAAATATTAGCATTTATTGAAATATTATGGATTTTCGCCTAGTTGTCTGTACCTAATATTTAGGTAATCGATATAACGTGTGTACACAAATAATAAAATGTTAAATTAAAAATATGTTAAAATAAACTTATGATAAAATTTACTGTATACATTTTTATAAATAATAAAATGTATCTTGTTTCAATAAAAAAAAAATAATGTCGTATGTATAATGTATGCTAATAGTAAAAAAAAAAGCTTACAATAGCTTATAGTTAACACTCGATAATCACCGATTTCGATGTAATAGAGTTATATTATACCAACTATTGAAAAGTGTATATTTAAAAAATTTTATTTTTCTATGGAAAAGAAGAAAATCAGATAAAATATCAATAATTTATTTACATTTATTACAATAAAAGCTTCTATTTTTGTTTTAACTAGTTTAATTTTTCATTAACTAAAGGTTTTACTATCTTAGAATAATCTAATGAACTTGGTTTTCATTGTTTAAATTGTTCAATGTGCTACATAAAAGTTCCAGAATATTTACGAAATTTGAACTACGAAAAACAGTATATGACTTTGCTTAAGTTACGTCTTCTATTTTTTATCGGTAAAGTTTGAAATGGAATGAGGGAGCTTAGAGTAAAAAAATATTCAAGTCAAAAGAACTTATTTAATTTAGATGAAAATGCGTATAACTTAGTTGTTAAAATTCGCAGA
Organism: Aulacorthum solani; assembly: GCA_008528875.1. Taxonomy (NCBI): domain Eukaryota; kingdom Metazoa; phylum Arthropoda; class Insecta; order Hemiptera; family Aphididae; genus Aulacorthum; species Aulacorthum solani. Next base: position 23,577 of record PVMI01067232.1, on the reverse strand, counting down.
CTTTTTAATGTGAGAAAACTGCATAAATTTACATTTTTAATCGTGAAATGACATTCTATTAAAAGTTTCGGTAAAAATGTCAACCAGAAATATAATATTAATTGTAATATAATTGTACACGTTTATAATATCTTATCATTGAATTTTGATGTTAATAGTTACTGAAAATGTAAAAATTAAAGTCTCATATATTACATTATTATATAAATAATATATAACAAATATGTTGTGCACATATGTATGTATGTTTATTATTTATATATTCAAATAATGTTCACTGTTAAAGTGTATTATCTTATCATTATCATTATTTATATTCATCATAACTTTAATAGAAATTAATTTCTAGTATGATAGTTATCAATCATGCCTACAAGGTAAAATCTCACCCAGTTTTATATCTACATTTTTTTATGATAACTGATAATAAGCGTACATATTAATTTATTTCAGAAATATTTTGTAAATTATAATATATGGACATATTAATATAGTTTGCTGTATGCATGGCATTATACATTACGTACATATTTCTATATATTTCTTAGAAATTACAGGGGTGGGGGGTTAGTTGTGGGGTAATGACCTCTTTTTACCCATCCGATGGTACACTGGGTAGTTACTTCAGACAAATATTTTTTTTACTTTTTGAAGCGATAAATAATTTAAATAGAAACTAGAGCTAACAGAATATATTTAAAAAACATATATTTGATACCTATACATATTTTTAGAGATAACTTATTTACCTTAATTATTTTATGAAACAATAATAAATAAAGTATGGTAAATATTCAGTGCCGTATTACAGATTAGGCAAAAAGTGGCAAAAAACTAGCATATTAATGTTTATAATTGATACGATGAGATAAATAAGTTATAGGCACATACTTTTATTATATATATTTGTATGTTTTAAGAGATGCTTGAATAACTAGGTATAATTAATGTAATATTTTTAAATAACTATACAGTTATTAAATTTTTTTCAAAAGTCTGAAAAAGTTTATTCATAGTAATTTTACGTAAACAAACTTTAAAAAAAGTCTATCCAGCATCACGTATTTGTTTATAATAATGTATTTTAGATCATATAGTTATAATTGTATTTTTATTTAAGCTTACACTCTTGTATACATATGCAAATCAAATAAATGATATGAATATACACGAAAAACTAGTTTTCTATGCAGATGATGCAGTACTTTTTGTTGAATGCTGGGATGAGGTATTTTCTAAAGTACACATACCAACTTAATTGAAATCCAAAAGTGGCTGTGTGAAAATAATTTATTACTTAATTGATTAAAACTTACTTTTTACCACATTATATAGTTTATTGCAAGTCTATATTGTGTACATGATCATGTATGTCTGAATGAAAATGTATATAAACTCCAAACCTTCGTAAAAATAGTTACAAACTGTAAATATTTACGTATAGAAATGTGCCATAATTTTAAATAGAATGACCGCATATAACTCTTAACAACAAATTAAAAAAATAATATATGCTCTTAAAAATCTAACAGATATCTTAGAACTTTAGAAAATTAGAGTAGTAAATAAAGAATTAATAGATTCTATAATTGGTCATGGTATTTATATATAGGGGCATGTATGAAACAATTATAGACCCATTAAAAAAATTATATTCTAATTCGATACACATTTTTCATTCAACGTATACAATTCGATAAATGTAGTTCAGATTCTAATGTTATTTTTTTTCATAAAAGGATCATAGTATTCTTTATTTGATTAACTGAAACTAAATTCCTTGACTTTTTTAATATAATATATATACTACCCATGTGTATAAATTATTAAGTTTTAAATATTTTTATAGTTTTATATTATAACTTTTTTTCAAAAATAATTTTAAATTCAGTTTTTTTTTCATAATAACTTGACTATCATAACTCATTTACGGAATTTCAGGGTTAAAGTCTACCGTAGCTTTCTACTCAGCCCATATTTATGGGGATAATGTGCCACCAACAACAAACTAGTACATATAGATATCAGCATAACTTGAAAGCAATAAAAAGAGAATACTATCTATACCTTAATCGAATCCCACCATGTATAGTATATTAAATTATAAGTTAAAATAGTATAGTGTGCACGTACATTTTTAGGTATCCGATTATACCATAACAATTACCCAAAAGTTGTCATTTTTATTATCATTTAGCGTTTTATAAAAAAAAAAACATTTTTATTGCAACAATGATTTAGCTAGTAATTATTGTTTTTTTGTTCATTTTGTAAACAATCTAATAATTTAAGAAAATGTATTTAAAAAATATTTATTTAACTAAATCTAATACCCGAATAGTTGTAAACGTGTACAAATGTGTAATATTATACCTACTCTAATGTATTATAACGATAATTGAACACAACAATAAAGATTAACAAATATTTTTATTTATTTATTTATTTTTTATTTATTGAACAAAATGCGTATGGTCGCTTTATTGTACATTTTTTATGTAACTAAATTTTATTATTTTTTTATTTCTGTATACACTGAAAATATACTGTTGCATTGTAGGTAAACTTAGTTTAATTTAAATCGAAGAGTTAAAATATTATGTTATTGATTTTTTAACACATTTTAATTTTCAACTAATAAATTGTTTATAATAATTATTTGGAAATAATTAATTGGCATTTGGTAGGATTCGAAAAATCAATTTTAATGTGTTCCTATTAATCTTAAATAAGGGACATGAGAATAAATTATACTTACTTATATTTACAAACTCAATTTTTCACTTATTGTATAATATATTAATTTTAAATTTCAAGCACAAATGTAAAAAAATTAAGTTTAATAACTGGTTTATCATGTAACTGTTTGAAAACTTGAAATAAAATCTAATTATCGGTTGTTTTTAAATAAAATGTGTATTGAATCAAAATTAAAATACTGTTTAAAAATGTTAAAAATAATTATAATGTGTAGAGATTTTAATAATGAATTTGTTTACGTTTGAAATGCTAAAAAACATGTCTTGCATTTAAATAATAAAAAAAATGGCATTAATTTGTATAATTAATTGTATTTTATGCTCAAAGTACATAATACAATATTACCTACTTAATATATATCCGAGTGGAACTGCAATAATTTATTTACAAGCTAATGGCATTTGCAAAACAGAATATTATAGAGTAAATTACAGTAAATTATAGAAATTGTATTATTCAAATCTACTTCATGTTACCTATGTTAGAAAAGGATTAAAAATGGAATCTTGGTAGTTCAAAAGTTTTGATAAAAGGGGAATGCTTAAAAGAAAAAGTGAATTTACGTTGACATTAAAGTAATTCCAAAATTGGCTTACGAATTCCAAGTTATGTTGTGTGTACACATAAAAAATGTGTAAAAAATAAATATACTTTAAGAAGTTATGAAAAAAACCGTTGTATATAAAATATGTAAGACCTAAATATTTGATAAATATGCATTTATCGAGGTTGAACCACAACACAACTAGGTTTCTGATGGTTTAAATTATTCTTTTTCAAAGTAGCTCATGTATATTACCTGAACACTCAACAAATAGTACTTAAAGTATTACTACTATTTACTAGGTAGTTCAAATAAGGTATTATTTGCATGTGTCTGAACATCCAGTTGAAGTAGATACCATTCTTAACATTTTCATTAAAGTTACAAAAATGATAATTAATTAGTGTACATTTGCTATTTTATTTTGTTTTTAATTTATAAATCCATTGTAAAATAACGCATTTGAATATTAATTAATATTATTAAATATTACGACACAAAATTGAAATGATCTGAAAAAAACAGTATAATATGGAAAATAAATTTTAATAAAGCTTTCTAGTAGTTTGTAACATTTTACTTAAGACTAATTAAATTGAATGATCATCAGCATAAAATATTATTTTCAACAATTATTGTATCAAATGTATGCGTTTTAATGTTTATTTATACTTAGATTATTGAATAAAAATAATATTAACACATTTTTATAATTATTTTATATTTGATTATGAATATCATTTAATATTATTCTAATAATTAAATAAACTTATATATGAAAAGAATCGAATTACTATTTAGGTAATTAATTACTTCTTGTATTTTTCCCAAACTAACGTTTTGTTGATTTAAAATAAATTAATAATCAATATTAGTTTTTAAAATGAAATTGTTATTAAAATGTGTTCCGTTTCACTTTCTATTTAGCTATAATTTAATTTAGAACTTGTTTTTAAAATAAAAAAACTATTAATTAAAGTAAATAGGTACATTTTTTTAACATGTTATGATTCATAATTATTTTGTTTAGCTTCAGTGCCTTTATCACTAGTAAACGTTTTATTTATGTTTCTTGGCTTGTTAATAGGTATTAAATATATCTTGTCTAAAAAAAAATAGTACTTTATTTTAAGAAAATTAGTATATACCTAGACTACTTTATTTTTATGGAATTTAACTTTCATTTTTTCATTTTTTCTTCATAATATCGTGAATACCTTCCCTTAGGGATGATGTTATTATTTTTTCGTACCTGCACGAAAGTTTAATTTTTGATGCTAGTTGGAGTGTTGGAAAATTATTTTTTCCATCTAAAGTAGAGTAAATACTTTTTTTCCCTGCTGGCTGATAATTATTTTTTCCAACTCAGTAGCCGTGAAAGTTACTGTACAAATCGGATTAGTATATACATGTAAATATCGATATGTTTCGTCTAATATATCAAATAGAAGCTAGTATTTGGATTACTGACTTGTGGTTTTATAAAAGAGTTTGGTCAATCTAGTCACTGAGACAGACCACAACAATTCATTATGGATTAGCGCCAGACACTATACGTTGATCTCTATCGAAAAATAAATCATTTGTTACATCATATTATAACCTCCTTGTATGATGTACACATTCAAACATTTTACATTCTCAAATTAAATTCCCAAAATAGTGTTAGACCAATTAATTTGTTTTGGCATTTTATTTAATATAAATTATAAGGAATTATATCAAATTATAGAAACAAAAGTGGTAGAAATTAACACAATTTTTATAAATACATACAATATAATAATTTTTATTACATTTCAAAAATTATGTGCACTAAAACAATATTGCACTCTTACGATGATTGTGTTACTAAGTACCATTACTGTGGTAATATTGGTAAGAGCTGGAGGCGTGACAAAAATAGTAGGTAGGTGTTTGTATTTTGTAGCACTTCAGCTCGTGTGGTAAAGCAATTTCGGTATCGGGTGAAACACCTCCCTCGCCTGCTATAACAGCTCTTTCCACACACGTCACCCATGATTGAAATAGTTCACTTCCCGTCCTTTCCAAAAATATACAATTATTTTAAATTAAAGTACAATAGTATTAATACAATGGATAACATTATTAAATTATGTATTATTATATTGTAAACCTTTTTTTTTATTTTACCTTTATAAATTTGTAATAATTATGACTTCAATGTCACTAAAAAATAAATAGCTTAATTTATTGCTACCTTATTTTCATATGGTTTAGGTAATTTTTTGAAACCCTTTTTTTATTGTTTCAATATGGAATGTATTTAACTTCATATTTGTATAAAATATTATATTTTTAATATCAGAGTTATATTATATATAAATGTTTTTTTTTTTGCAACTGCGAACAATTTTATAATTTGGATTAGTTCATATTTAGTACATTAGTATGCTTCCCTACCACGTTTCCAAACATAATCAATTCGGTGTCAGAACCGTAGCAATTATACATGAGCTTACGCTAGACTTTATCCTAAAAACCTTAAATTACTTTATTATGTCATTCCAATGAACAAAACTAAAAGCATTTGTTTTAACAATGTATATTCATGTATGTACCTATTATATAAAGGTTTTGAACGCGGAAGTTCTGTAGTGAAGTATACTAGTTAAATTCAATACTCTGTCAGGTGTACAGGCTGCATCCTACAGTAGCTATTGTGCTATGTTTACTTTACCTAATTAAAAGACACGGAGTATGTTATCTGGATATTCATAATATTGTCCAGAGGTGTACATAAAGGGGATATGCTATGCTATCTCACCACTAACTACGTTAAAATATTTAAAAAATATTCAGGATTGAACATTTGAAAGGTAAAAATAATTTTTTAATATATTATTAAACATACTTTATTTAATTATATTCACTAGATCGTCTGGATCAAGTGTACTACCTACAGTTATATAGTTGATGAATGTTGATACCTATACATAATGTTTTTATCACGTAATTATATTAAACACCTGTAGGAAATAATAGCTTTTCGTTAATAGAACTTTTGTTATAGTCATACAATACAATTAAAAGATTATTATCTTACATGCATAATAGGAACGATCTGCTACACGATGCTGTACGTTTTATAAAATTAAAAAAAGACTATGAAATCGGTTTGTTGTACAGCATATTTCGTGTGTAAATTATCATTAAGTAGGTCACTTAAATGAATGTATTATATTAGAAGTTCATGATGGATAGTTACATACGAAAAGTGATTCTAAGCGGATAAACTGTGTCAAACTCTACCACCAAGACTATTTATTTTCATAACTAAATATTAGATTGTTTATATTATGTACAATTGGTAATTTATTTTTCTATTAATAGTACATGCGTAGTAATAGTTTATTTAGTTTTTTCCAAAAACAAATATCATATACTATAATATATTTGTAGTCTTTAACCTTTAAAGTAAATACAAAGTACAAACATATCCTAGTACGATGTTATTATATATGTGAACATTCTCGTGACATACATATTAATAACTTAAAATTATTCTAAATATTTTGAAAATTTCGATATGTTTATTAGCGAAATAATAGTGTCCCACGTAGTATCAAACAGTTTCTACTCTCTATGAATATTATTTTTTGAATCAAAGGAAATAACTAGAATTATTATTTTTAGGTTAACCCTTTCAGTAGGTACCATGTACATATTTTAATAATTACCTAGAAAGTTCAGTTAAAATCAATATTTTTGTAAACAAAACGTTGAGAACCTATATGTTTGCTGATAAACAAAATATATTCTAATGCATTCAATACAAATCTAAGTTTTTTGTTGTATAAAATATAAAAGATTACTCAAATAGGAGTCAGTCTCCTTGTATAATTTAAAATAACAATAAAACATACAATAACTCGTATGTTTGTCAGTAGATCTGGCTGACATTTGAATGAAGATGCGTATTTGAGTCTGTCTTACTGAATTTACAAATTTTGTCGACATTTAAACTTGAAACAAATAAAACAGTGTTCTTATGATTTTTATAATGTTAAATTAATATGTGTATTTAAAGTTATATTAGTAAAGTGTATTATTCTCGATACTCCGCTAAATTATTAGCCTACTCTTCCGCTCATCAAAACCTTAAATAATTTTATCTAAATAACTACTTACTCAAGAATTGGATTTTTGTACATTGGAATACTCTATAAAACATTCTACATGCAAATATGAAATTATAACTATTCTTATTAAAACATTTTGAAAACTGAAGATGAGCTAGTAAAAGTAATGAGTAAAAGATATTTTTTAGTAATTTCAAATTAAATTTAGAAAACTAATTAAAAAAATTGTATTGTTTTCGAAATAATGAGACTCCTGCCTTAAAAAAACAAAACCTGTACAATATGTTATAGTTAAGTTATTTTCCAAGAAGGCACTCTAGAGAATGCATTTTAAGGATTGAACGAAATAATACAATTATATTAAATACTCATACTATTAAATTAACAATTAAACACTCCAATTTGTAAAAACTAATTACTATTTAAACATACTTATACTTATGACATTTTGTTTCAAGTTAACTTGACATTTCTATAATATCGATAATGAAAAGAAAAATGAAACACTACCAAAAAGATTCATTTACTATACATTCAGCCTCTACCATTCCCGAGAAAAATCTCGAGTAGGTACACCACTGGTATTGTCACTTGTACCTATATAATAATACAATTATAAGGTTTTCAGATAGTAGCAATATTATTAATCACTTCTAATACGATCGTGTATGTTGGTTTCCGCCAGGTGAATCTACGTCAGCCGACGGGCACGAGATAATTCGCTCGCGCATGAGGAAGGCAGTAGCTCTGCAGTGATCGTCGCCGGTCGGCCGACCGCCGCCGCCGCCACCACCGCCGACGCCTCCTATATACCATCATGTCAACGACGACGACGAAGACGACAACAACAACAACAACAACAAAAACAACGGCGATGACGGCCATCTCGATCTGGTGCTTGGCCGCCATGATGGGCGCCGCCGGTGGTCTGGTGTTGGACGGCACGTACGGCCAGTTCCGGAAGTGGAACGCGGGCGTCAACGGCACGCTTGAGATGGAGTTCAAGACGAGGTCGCCAAACGGGCTGCTCATGTACACAGACGACGGCGGCACGTACGACTTTTTCGAGCTGAAAATGGTGGAGGGCACCATGCGGCTGCGGTACAACCTGGGCGCCGGTGCCCAGATACTGATGGCCGGCCACGACTTGTACGACGGCCGGTGGCATCGGGCAGCCGTCGAGCGCCGTGGCCGCGTCACCGCCCTGACCGTGGACAACGCGACCAGTGCGGCCGCGTCCGCTGGCAAGGAGCTGCAGTTCGGCCGGCTGGCGTCCAACTCGGCCGTATACGTGGGTGGCATGCCCGGCTGGTACAACGGCCGGCTCACCCGACTAGCTCTGCCAAGCGTCATATTCGAGCCCAGGTTCAGCGGCGCCGTCCGCAACGTTGTCTACACCGACGAATTTTACCCGTACCCGAGGCGGCAGACCGCCATCACCGACCCAAGCCGACAGCCAAAGGTCAGTACATTTTTATCCCGTTTATTATAATCATATTACAGTAATAATACTAAACGACTTATGTCGGCTTTCATGAGAATTTAATGAATCAGTATAGTGAGCTATTAAACATGTTTGAGAGACCCTTTCAGTCTTATTGGACTGTTGAAATTAAAATTAATTTTTCGTTAACCCGGCTGTGAATTGAATGCGCTAATAAATGTTTTAACACTTTTAGAATATTAAAATATCTCTTTTAGTCTGATGGAAATGGAAAAAAACTGCATTTGTTATCTTCAAATCTGAGTGCACTCTAGTTTCTGAATCTTGTGCGTTGTCAACGCGTGGCACAGATACCCAAGTGTGACTAATAACCTTACGAAGGGATGATGGGAAGGATGTAATCCAGAAGATTACAAATATATCCAAGGTCTTAGATTTTTAAATTAAGATTTAAAATTTTGAAAATGTTTCTTAAAAGTTTTTACCTCAATAAGAGAAAAAAATAACTATAAAAAAAATGTACCAATTAAAAAAAAACGATAAACCTATATTTATTATTATTTATTTTATATTTTTAAAGTAAGATTTGAATTTTCAAAAAATGTTATGCATTTTTACTGTTTATTATTATCATTATTATTATCAAGCCGCAATTTTTAACAGCCCGGGAACCAATTCGGATATACACTTCGAAACAACCCGAGAACCAATTCGGACACTCCGATCCAAGAATATTTAATTGGGTATCTATGCCATTGCGCCAGGTGCTGACAATGCATAAATAGTTGAATCAGAAAATGTCTAAATGTTAAGTAATATAAATAAAATAAAAAATACTTAGCTAATTAATTAGGTAAGTAGGCAAAGTTTTTTTTTGAAATATACTGTGAAATGGTATCAAAACAATATTATTTTTTTTTCATATTGATTTTAAGTAAAATTTTAAGTATATTTAAGTTTTGACTATAACTTATCATGATGAATTTCCAATTAAAATTATTTCAAAAATATTAATTTCAAGAAAAAGTTATTGTTTTATACAAAACAAAAACATAGTTTGACACTAATAACAGGAAATTATCCGTATTTCGTATTTTTTTTAATGCTACTGATGACCAGAGAGCCGAAGATGTTGAAGGAATGATGAATACAAATTTTATTTTAAAATTATAAAACTTATAAAGCGAAATTTGTGATTAGAAGTCAACACTTGTTCGGTTTATAGCACTAAAAAAAAAAAAATGTTTTGCATTTAAATCCATATATACTGTTTCACTTGTTTGAATACAATTTTACACGGTTTAAAAATATAGATAATAACCTGTTACATACTCACAACGTCTCTGATAATAACTTACTGTTTTTCTTATATAATGATAAAATTATTTTGGGTATTATTGAATTTAAATTTAACACTTCTATTACGGTGACCTACTAAATTACGAGGTAAACTCATAATCTACTAAACTACAGACTTCCTTGGTATTTATTATATTTTTTAATAATTAAATATAAATTCCTACCCACTTACACTATGTATGTAATCAAATGAAAACCCTTTTATAACAGTTAAGAGGAAATTGAAGATTACTTGTATGAATAGTATAGGTTAATTTTAGAAGGTATAATATGCACCAGTATTGACTAACATTTTAATTAAAAATTTTTATTTTTTTATTTTTAATTGCAATCAACATGTGATTTATATAACATATGACTGTGTGAAATTACAAACCTACATCACACTTATTATTTTAATTTAAATGTGATATAATCATTTTATATATATTAATTATAAAGTAAAATATTTGTTGTATACTCTATTAAATTTAAAATAATAACCATAAAGCATTGATACCAAGGTTTTATTAATTATTTAACTTATTAGTTCATAAAATACAATATGATTTAAGTAAGAACTTTGAAAATGAATAAAGTTTTAAATAAAATTATACCTATCATTAGCAATTTTAAAATTAAAAAAAAAAAAAAATATTGATAATTTAATTACAATTGCATAGTTACATGCATGCATTTCTGTGTCACTCTGAAGAAATTGTATTCAGACATGTTTAAATGTTTGTAATTTAAATAAATCGTTTTTAGATTATCATCGTTATCATAATACCTGTACAAAATAATTATTACTATTTTAAGCCCTTAAGTACTTAATTAATTCAAAATGTTCATACCCACAAATTGAACGATTATAAATATTAAACTCGTATTGTTAAATGTATATTATATTATAATCGACAACGAATTCTAGTTTAATAGATAAATGTACGTAAACGTAAGTTGTGGTATAATAGTCACATATACTGTTAACTACAAAAATATGGTAAGTGGAACTGTACTCTACAACATTCATCTCAGTTCTTCTGATAATATCTAACATTAACAATTTTAGTTAAAAATTCAATATTTTGGTATCAGTCATTCATTTCCTAGCAAAAAAAAAATTCATCACACAATAATAGAAATTTCTCGCAATTATTTAAATGCAAGATAGTTATGATAGTTTATTACAATATAAATTTATAGAAACAATATTTATCAAAGCTTATAACAAAAAATAAATAATAAAAATAAAAATTAAGTATGAATAATTAAAAAATAAAAAAATAAAATATATATTAAGCCTACATTATATTATTATACCTAAAATAGTAATTATGATAACGATAGCCTAGGTACTCAAACTTACATGATTATAATATTACATAGGTACTTTTTTATTATTATCTAAACGTAGAACTAAAACATGGAATATTTGGAATTGTTATTAAAATCTTTGATGCTAGTATGTACATTTGGCGTGTCATTAGGTCACATTTCACTACTTAATTTATTATATTCTACAGCAAGTTGTTTATACATTATAATCAACAGAAGATAGCCAATACTACAATTCAGATGAGATATTATAGGTGGTTAAAGTTAAAAATGTATGGGTCTTTGGGATCAATTGACGTTCAGTAAATTTATTGCGATTGATTGTCACTGAGTGAATTATTTATTATGTTATACATAAATTCTTAAGCATTGGCCTGCACGAGTCCTAGAAAAATAGGGATTGTATATAGACGCAATTCCTCATCGAAATACTTTTCATATTTAGTTGATGTGTGTTATAATAGTGAACATTATTCATTCATTAGACCAAATTTGCTTTTCAATCAAGTACTACCTAATGATCACCTCGATAGACTGACGACAGATTTTCACTATAGCATTTACTACTAAAGCATTTAACATTGCAAGTTATTTTGAAACTAATAAGTTCTTAAAATCTAATAAAGTAAAGGTAGTAATTAAGTTGGAAGCTGTTAAATGCATTTTATTCAATTTACTCAGTCAACATTTTAACAAAACATGAAACATCTCATATGGTCTTATTCGTGTACTGGGAAAAACAAAAACTTTAATATAAGTAATACGTTTATATCAATTTTGCTCATTTTAAAGGGGTGAATATCCTTAATGATAAAACAAACAATTATATAACAACTATAATTTATAAAGATTTTTATTTTTTGAAGAAAACTTGAAAATAGGTATAAGAACAAATGTATAAAATGTGTTCCTGATGAGTACTGCTACAGGTGTTTTTATGAAGAATTTGTTTTATAAACTATATTTATTTTTTTAACTTTTATTATTAGTCTAAACTCTTGATAATTATTTGTTTAATATTTTATAAAAGTAAATAACATTTTTGTTTTTCATTGGATTTTTAGTACCCATACATAAATATAAATTTAATAACATCGAAGTATAGTAGACTAGCTTATTGATAAAATAAACTAAAATTAAACAGCAAGTACTCACAAATTAAATGAACCGATAAATGCCAGACACTTTGTTAAAAATCATATTTTTAATACAGTACAATTCAATCTATAATCACCCACTACCCAATCATCAACCATGCGCTGAAGCTTTGCTGATTCAGAGCGTCGAATATAATACATTAACATTTATATTGCAGTGCAAATTAACGAGAAGGAAACTAATAAGATAGACAATAGCACAGGAAGAATTTGCCTTGTATAAATAACATACAAGTATATACTAGAAAAGAAAAATATGGAAACAGATACATTACATGATTTCCAATATTGAACAGAACTCAGACTAAGCTTCAACAAAAATTAATTTTGGCATGCAGGTATAATTTAAAGTTATGTCAATGCACAAAATATATTGAAAATTCCCAATCGGATGATTTAAGACTACAAATAATTAAAGAAAATACAATTAGCAAATATCAGTATTAGATGCCTTTTAATACTGGCCTCTAATATAAGAGTATACAAAAACAACCGGCCAGTTGTGTAACGGCCTTGCTAGTATAAGTACCAACAACAATACGTAACAATATAATATTATGACATGCTACACGCCGACTTCGGCAATAATACACAAATGGTTAAATAATAATTTCACGTAACAAAACAATTAAGAAAATAATAATGATATAGTTTATAAAAACCACGTATCAGTGATACACCGTTGCCGACGACCGCTCACTGCTACCATACCGCGTCTGGATTCAGAGATAGAAAATTGGCGACCATAACACACTATCCGTGTGTCGTGACCTGACCAATGCGATTTATCCGTAATCCGTGTGGATCATACCCGTGTACGATATATCTCACGCAATCGTGCGTAAAGTGGATGCAGCTTTCATCATAATATTTAAAATATACCGTCTAACTGAATTGAACGCAAGAGTCGATATAACGACGAGCTAGGCTACCTATGGAATTTGCGTAATCCGAGGCGTCATAAAATGACGAAAATGGGGAACGGTGACGGACACGAAACGACTAATTAACCACGGAAATGTCCCGCGACGGCAGACCAGTGTATTTAGCCACGGCCGAATGGTAAGAGCTTGTTATCGGTCGTGGCGGTGGGTCCTTCTATGTCCGTAACTTATCGACGTCTTTATTAAACACAAATAGACGTTTATTGCCGCCGTAGTTGGCATTGAACAACTCTGCTATTCTCGGCTTAGAAGGGTTCTGTTGACTGTTATTCGATAGCAAATCTCAGACGATGGTTTCCATACGATGTCGTTATGTCTGGCAGAGCGAGGTTAGGTTAGGGTAAGTTACTCGGGGCTGATTTGATCCGGATTGTTTGACAGTGATACGCCTTCAGACTGTGTGCCAAGCTACAGTGTCTATCTTCGGCTTTTTGGTATACTCTTTCTATATATTTAGGTATTTGATTTTCGATACCTGTAGTGAACTACAATATTATGCTATCAATTGATACGTCACTAGCTTTCCGAAATATATCCCATTCCCATTTAAAATTTGTTATTACTATAAAGAGATTGTTTAAGTGTTAGTTTCAATTTTCACGGGTATTAATATTTGTGTTGTAACTTTAATGGATTAGTCACAAATTGCTTTATGGATACATAAACCCGATAGTGGCTATTTTGGATGTCTTGGGTCATCCTGCAATGATTAGTTTTGATAGTTTTCTGAAATTTTACATTTTAGAATCTATTAAAATTTTTTACATTTTCAACATCGATAAATATATTTATAAGTATTCAAATCTTTTGTTGCTTTTCGTTTAAATTCATGTCATAGTAATCATCGTGTGTTCAATTATGTAGTAGGATAAAAATATGAAGAAAGATAAAGCAGATACTGGGATGATTTGTAAACAAAAATCTGTGGTAAACGTAGCATGTTACTTAATATTTCTCCACTACACGAAAAAACATTGAATTATAGATATTATTACGTTTTATAATGTATTATGATTAAAAAAAATCTATGATGACGAAATTAATATTATGCATATAGTTATTATTCTTATTATATCATTATATTTTTTTGTTTTGTAACACAAAATTTTTTATAACGAATAATACATCATGATGACGAATAAAAAAGTTGTAAAAAAATATATGCACCTAGTTATTTTAACACGGGAGAAATACCTAAAACACGTTATGTTGAGGAATGTCGATGATCTTTTCGAATGTGTAATGGGAGCGCTGTTGTGGTCCTTCTAAAAAGAAGATGGAGAGACCCTGGCTATTTATACTACCCGGGGTAGTAAATAAGTGTTTGATGTAAGTAATACGATGTGATGGACCTTGGATGTGCAATGTACATATTATGTGATTAAGTACTTGTATTGGTGTCATTGAGGCAATTTAGTACTTTTATTTTTTATTCTGAAGACATGTGTTTTAAAAGTTATTCTACCGCTATATATTATTCTGTGAGCAATACGTGTGTTTAATTTGTATCTGATATATATTAATTCAGTTTGTAGCTACTGTTCAATAAGTAAAGCTGATGTATCTTTAGAGATGTATTTGTGGAGTTGGGTTCGATTCACACTATAATATGTATGTCCTAATTTTATTAACTCAGTATCGTTATGTGTTAACGTAGAACGTCTACTAAAAATTTAATGAAATATTGTTCTACTTTACGCACTTAATTGTTGTAAATGAGATTAAGGTAAGATGAAAATCGTTAATATGACGTGTCAGTATGCCTTGTTGTATTATTTTCTATTACTGATAAGTGCGAGTCTTAAAGTAATTACAATATGATTTTGGTTACATAAATAATACCTATAAGACTAATGTGAATGTTTATTTTATGATGTGATTAAGACTTTGATTGTAATTATATTCTAAATTTTAAATGCCAATATAGGTTTGTGACGACCATTAATTCTTTTCATATAAAAACTTCTATTAAAATACAGTTAAATAATCAGTCATTAAAATAATAATAAAAGTACTAATTTTTAATACGATCGTGATGATAATTCTAAATAAATAATAATGCTATGTAATAACTGTACTTATATATACATTTAAAAATTATAAATAATATACTAATATTCAATGCATACGATACTTAAATTATATTACTCTAATTATTAGAGGTATAATTAGACTGTAAGGCTTAATAGACTTAAACATAGTATGGATAATAGTAGGTTAGATTGGGAAATAAAATAACAAGTACCTAAATATTATTTGTTTAAAGGAAAATATATGTGGAAATTATATAACAATACCCAGATGTTCAAATAATTATATATTATATTATAGAATTTGTGTTTAAAAGATACGGTGACACGAACTGGTGTGGCGACGGGGTCTTGAGATTTTAACTTAGAGGCTCTGATCAAGAGTCTTTTTGTTTAACCTTTATATATGATTGTTGTAATATTATCCTTTCTACTTTTGGTGAGTATTGTTTGAAAACAACGTTAAGGAAGAGCGCCTTTTCCGTAAATGTATGTACGGTGGTCTCACGTAAACATTGCTAGCGGAGCATAACATATTGTGTTGTTTGGTAAAACGTTGTTGCATATTTTGTTCAAATGTATGTATATTGACTGAACCTACATATGTGCATTCATTGCGTTATTTTACACCTCATCGGATGGTCATATCGGAATTAAACATTCCATGTTTTTATTTAAGTATCATTTGAGACATAATTTTAAATTAAAAATCTAATGATTTAAAAATATTTCTAGTTTATTTGATGTTTTTTCTTCGTTAAATTTAATATTATAATTGTTTGACCTTGGGTATAACTGTGGCTATAACTCTAGTTCTACATTTCCATTTTTCTGTTATTGACGTGTTGCTGGTACTAACGTCCTCTTCCGTATCACTTAAAAGGTAATATAATCCTATCTGTCTCACCATTTTTCTATTGTCAGGTATGCCGCTTGGTATCACTTTTTGTATGAACGAGTTTGCTTCGTTTGATGGACCTTCAATACCATATTTGATTATTTTGACTGGGATTGTATTGTAGGAAATTTGGTCGCATCTATAGTTTTTTTTTACTTTTATTTGTGATAACGTCATTATTTTTATTCACACTGTTTTCCGATTTTCGCATTTTTTTTTCATATTGAAAGACATTTTCTTGATTGGAAAATGTTCTGTGATTAAGTATATTGTCTAATTCTCAAAAATGTAATATTATATAAAAATTTAAATATTTGACTTTCAATTCCTTATTGCTTGTTTCCCCGAAAATAAATGCTTAAAAAAAGAGTTGAAATGTAGTTTTATTAAATAATGAATAATAATAATAATTCTTAATTGTGTATCATATAGGATGTCATACACTCATTTTTTACCTTCATCTTACAAATAGATAACATAGCAAATTTACAGTTACAATTGTATGTTCTTAGAGTTAATATTTGAATGATTGAGATCTATTATTGAATTTAAAAGCAAGAATATTATCTTTATTTTCTCATTGTTTTTAAAAATATTTTTAATGCTTGCAAAAAAACATATAACCTGTAGAACGAACATTTTAAAAATCTAAACGTTTGTAAGGCTGATACAACACATATGATCCTGAAAAAATAACTTGACTAATCGCCTCAGAATTATGAACAATACATTTAAAATGATGCGAAGGTAAACACTGAAGACTGAACTATTGCTTACCGGAGTCTGAAAAAAGTCGGGTGTGATCGACGATTAGATTATTTCCAAAATTAATCACCAAAAAGATTGGATCACAGTGATTGATTCAAAAAATCGATTCAAATCACCCATCACTACTCAGTGGCACTAATCTCGTCTTTTAAGTGGTTGATAACTGTAGGTACTAAGTTCAAGAGTACAGTTAACTCTAACCTCTAACTTAACCTATCCTAACTACGACGTTGTTTCGTGGATCGGAGTGTTATCGTAATATTGCATGGTTAGTGAGTAGTACAATCATCACTTGCGCTAGTGTTTTTGGGGTGCGTTATTGGGTAATATGCTGCAGTCCATGACATACACGATACACGGGTATATATGTTGTATATTGTCTTCTCAAGTAAGATGTAAAGTTTGCTTGTATTAGTGACATACTATATCTAATAATATTATAATTGTCGTTTAATTTTTCCCTGCTGTGTTATCAGTTTTGTACGTCACTTGACTATATTATGTTCTACTTTTTTGAGTGTTTTCTATTAGTTTATAATTTGATATTCTTGAAACTGACTGTTTTGGTTTGTTGTGGATGTACTCTGTGTCTCGGCACTGTTACAATTTCTAACGAATTCTGCAAAAAATATACTTCAGAAGACTTTTTGAGATAATGTTTCAGTGTTATACGAATATATATAAACCTATAATTATTAAGGTATGAGTATTTTTATGTTCTTATTTAAAGTCCATTTTTATATTTTCACACCAACTTTGTTTAAAAGTGATTTATTACAATAACCATACCTAATTTGTAAAATCATTATTAGTTTTTATCATTTGAGGTACCTAGTATTGATGGAGTTTTAATAGACATTAATTTTCTCAAATAATATGATGGTTGAAAATACTGCCATATAAAATGTGTATTAAACCACTACGATTGAATAAAAAAAAAATAGAATGTAATTACCTTTACGTATAGTAATTATGAAAAAAATAAAAAACGAATACAGGATTATTATATGACTGGATAAAACCTAAGACACATTTCTTAAAAACATGAATGTAGTCCCTTGCTCATATAGTATTATTGATTAATACAAAAAAGCCCATTTGTTATGAGCAGGCCACGTACATAGTTCAAAACAAAAGAGGCAGGTCAATCGCTTATGGTAGGTCACAATTTTTAGTTGTAAGTGTGAAATCAGAAAAGAATATATTATTAGACATACAGTTTATTACATGAGTTTAGATTTAAATTACGATTAAGAAAAATGAAAAATATTAGAAATAATATTGCTTATAATTGGAAATATTAACCAATTAGTTTTGTTGGAAACAAATAAAGTTTTAACGAGTATTTGGCAGCATTTGATTCAATCTTTATTTCATTTAAACAGAGCTTATGTCATTATTTCTTTTGTTTCTAGTATCAATCATCTACGTATATTACATTTTTTTTTGTAATGTGTATGGTGTTTTACATTACATTCATACACATTTCAAACAAGTTATTTTATCACCAGTGTATATCAAAAAATAATTTATTTCATCAAACGATATTTTAGCACGATTATTCAAAAATCTACACATAGTTACTGAAATATAAAAATGTATATAACAATTTCAATAATAAAAAAAATAAGACAATAATTGATTTATGTAACGGGTAAGACTCGTTTCATAGTGATTGCTATACAATACCAATTAATAATTTAAATCACTGTTCTCTTAGTACCTCTTCACATAACTGATAATATACTGTTTAAATATAAACGTTTTTATACATTAGTCCCAAATTTCAATTTTTATGATCAAATTAATCGACTGTTCTTTTAAAAGTTTTTTTGATCTAAGTAATTATACTTACGTCTTCAATAAAGTTTAAATTTTACATATTATCGGATTATATTAGTTAAAATTAGATTAAATTAAACATACCACACTTGTCTACTTTTCAAAATGTATTCTATTTATTCACGTATTCTATCTACATTTTTTTTTTAAATAAAAATACTTAATTGATAAATTATTGTCTTCAACTAATAAACAATTAATAATGGTATAAATCACAGTTTTACATTAAACTAGTATCAAGAGTTCAGTTATTTCAATTATTTTATGCATAAATCATATGCTAGTTATACGTAGACAATTTTAAAGTTTTATTGAACTATCCACTAAACAATGTAATTTAATAATGCTACTTTTAGTTTTCAACAAATTCAAAATATATGATTACCATCTAATAATTTTTCAGAGTAAGTTTGAATTAAATTTTTGAGAATAGATTTTAATAAGTAGTATTTGTTGTTTCTAAAGCAGATGAGGTGAAGTATAACATAATTAATTTTACAACTAGTTAAAACTTCTAAAAGGTCTATAACTATTCGAATAGTTGACAGTAACACTCCTGTTATTCTGTTTAACTACTAACATTTCAGAGAAGTTTAACTTTTCAGGAATGTGAATAATATTACTTGTCCTTACTCATATGGAATGCAGGTAACTCCAGAAACGAGTGACATGGATCCAAGGAGAGAATACTAATAAGTAATTATCAAATTAAAATTACGTGAAAGTTTCTCTCTCAAAAAAAATTAAATATTAGTTGAAACGGGATTAAATAACTTGAACTAACTTTTTTTCTATCATGCTTAACTTATATAGATAGTAGATTCTTTACACAAAATAATATAATATATTGACATGTTCACATTTACATAAAATTAATTTTAATTATATTGTATTAAGTGTTCTAAATTTTGAAAGGATTTTGGGAAGATCTTAGATTATTAAAACATGGAAATAGGTACAATAGTGCATAAATTAATTAATTAATAATACTTGTTTTCTCGATAATACAGTAAAATAGGGACCAACAGAAAAATTGAAATATTGTTCGAAACTGTTGTCTTTAAAGTTGTTATGTTCTTGTAATGTATTAAATGAATATACTTGAAAAATGTTTTGAATATAATAAAATATCTATATTTTTTACAGAATATAGATTATTTAAAAATTTTAAATGACTTCAAGAAATGTTCACTAAATTATTGTGAAAATAAACACATTGAACTGCTTTATTCCCTTTTAACACTAAGTTAACCTCTTTAACTATGTATAATGAATAATATCATGAAAATCAAATGCCTATGGTATTTATTCAGTGGCTTAGTTCCCTATTAGGATTCAAACTTTGGCTACATTGTATTGTTGATTATAAACATTTTTCATATTTGATTTAAGCTTGGGTAAGGCATTTTAAAAAAAATAATTAGAAATATTAAAATTCCGTTGTCAAGCGTAAGCATAGATTTAAATTAATATATTATTAAAGAAAATATTTTAAAGTTATAAAAGTAATTTGAATTTTAGGATTATATCAAAAATATAACTATTAGTAGTTTCAACATTATTTTATAACATTTTTGTGGCTAAAATTTTTTTTCTAAATACCTAATCAAAAATTTTAAAATAATTAACTCTGTGTAATAATGATGAATTTTTATTGTTTCTCATTTTTAAAATAACATTGTCCATAAACTGGGAAAAAATGAGAAAATGAAAAAACCATGTTTTGACGTTGGTTATTATTAAAATCCATATGAACAAACATGATTGATTTCTATGGACAATCATATATAATAAGCAAATTAAATTAACAATTAACCATAAAAATAAACTTTTATATCAACTTGAAATAACTATACATTATATTTTATATTTCCAATAAGAAACAAAATCTATGAAATAGAAAATATGTTTATTTCCAATATAAAATTTTAGCCCAATGTTTAAATGCTTTTCATTATATGTAATTATTTCTAGAACCAATAATAATAATGTCAGGTACATAAATATACAATTGTAAGTAGGTAATTAACTGAAAATACATTCTTCGTTTTCCAGAATTTAACATATGCAAGCATATAACCAACATTGTTTGTCTTGTTTATTCTTAAAATCTGATTAATATTGCAGATGGTAATCAATATTTTATTCTGCTAATGGTTAATCCTGAGTGTTTTGTCACCCAAAACAATTCGGGTTAAATGCGTTATTAAATTTAGAATATTTAAACGTTATTCGAATGTCAATAAAATGGTTTAAGGTTTAATTCATGTGTTAATACTTTATCAGAATTATCAAGGAAACTGTTTTTTTTTTCAATTTATACAATAGATAGGTACCATTATAAATAACAATATACCCGTTATAGCTTAATTTTAAGTAAATAGCAATTACGGCTTATGAAATATGTATACAATTTGAGTTATATAATTAATTTGATGGCACGATTGCCATTTTAACTCTAATATTTTAAAATGTATCTCTAAATGTTATTATTCATTAATTTTGTATTTATTTTTAAAATGTTAAAATACACATATTGTTGTTAATACAATTTTGGATATTTGCTCAGAATAAAAAAAAATAAATATTCATTATAATTAGAAATGTATGTATTTAAAACTTATATACAGGAATTCTGATTAATTTAGATGTACAATTATATACGAAATAATATACATAATATGTATAATCAGCCAATCGATTCATACCAGAAAATGATACTTGATCCCAATAATTCAACGAGGCAGGGCATCGTTTAGCTAATATACGGATAGATTACAATACATTTACCTGTATGGAATGTGTTTTTTTTTTCAATAGAAATTATGTTGGTTACTAAATAACACTGTAGACTGGACTATATTATTAAACCGTAAGGGTATAAATATGTTGTACCTATGGGATATCGAATTCTGAATGAACTCATGACTGCAGTTAAATAACCTTATTATTTTGTTTTCACAATTGAAAAACGATAGGTACACAGGATGCGAGCAGTATGGTTTCAATAATATATCAGCTATAATTATATTTACGACCATGGAACGAGACACAATATAGCGTGTAAAATATTATCCGAACCCAACTGCGGTCACAGCGGTGGTTGGGCGTCCCGTCTTTCTGGGTTCATGTAATGTAATCTAATTTGGGGACGTGTGCGAATAGGCTGCGAACGGTCTGGCCACTTGTATACGTTGCACGCGCTGCGGTTGTATTACACTTTTCGGATTCCATTAAGTCCTCAGACATTTATCTGTGAACGACCTTTTGAATTCACTTTTGCGGTACTACGGCCATTTACGAGAAATACCACAAACGCGCGAAACCGCCATTCGCCACTAGCTGGTCCGAAAAGTGTCTTTCGGATATCAAACGTAAAATAAATGGATGGACACATTATTATTACACACGTCGACAGACCAAAATTTAAAAAAAATCTGATGAAACTTCTTTGCGATGTCGGTCGTCAAATTAATATAGGTATTCGATTGTATTTTGCATTTATATTTGCTCACAGAGTTAGTTACATATTATAGTAATAAACCTGAAGGTACTTTTTATCATTATTTTCATTTTCAATTATTATAATTTATGATTAAATAATACAGGAACTACTGGTGTTACAGAATCTTATGATTATTTATAAATAGATCTGGGGTTGACATGCAAAATAAAATAGTAAAATATGCATTTAACGTTGTTGAAATATGGTAAAATATTCAATAAAACTATAGTAAAATACGCAATAAAAAAAATAATAAAATATACGATGTGTTTATCAATTGTTTCCGAACCATCATCATTAAGTGAAGAAGAAGCTTTTTATGATTTCTAAGTAAATTGAATAAAGTAACTTGTTAGCTAAATCATTTTTGATAGATAGTTTTACACTTAATACATTCGTAGCATTTTTAATACATTTTTACATTTAATTATTTTTGTCAAGTCAAAATCGTTGATCTTATGAAATTGAATTAAGAAGCGTAAAATTTACATTATTACACTACTCTAGTTTAAATATACCAAAATGCATGTATTTTAGATTCTGAGTGGAGCATTGATTGTATTGATTTTACAATAAGGAGTATTTTTTTTTTGTACCTTTTTATCACCTTTTGAGAAGCGAAATAAAAAACCAACGAACAATTAAGAAAAACTGGAATATTTATGGAAAACAGGTTTTTTTGATTTAAATAATTAAAAAAAAAAAAAAAAAAAAAAAAAAAAAAAAAAATTTTAATAAAAATTAAAAACTAAAAATTTTTTACTTAAATAGGTAAACATATTTAAATAACCTAAATTTAAAAAAAAAAAAAAAAAAATTAATTTAAAAAACCCAAAAAATTTTTAAAAAATTAAAAAATGGGCAAGTAATATTTGTCCCCCTTAGGGGAAAAAATTGACTTTTTGC
>PVMI01067229.1:3223-18113 GCA_008528875.1 Aulacorthum solani | reverse complement strand
TAATTTTATTATTAGTTTGTTAATTGCTATCAGTTATCACGGTCTACAACACCCTTATCATTATAGGTTTTTCTTCTAGTCGCGCACTTCTTCCATGACGCACAACAATGGCGGACGGTCCTACGGCCCAAAAATTAAAAACATACCCAATAGGTACCATAACAACACTACAACAGATGAACAGACTTGCGAGTAAAAACTCAGTTAACAAAAAACTAAACCGGGAGGGTGAGTACCCTTTACCCGGCGGGAATCTGGTAACTCAATCCCGCGACCGTCGCACTCGTAAATCTGTTGGCCTTCGAGCAAAAACCAAAAGTCAATATAAAACGAACAGCAGACCCGCGATAAGTGCCGCAGCTCGAGTGTAGGACAGGACGGTAGCACGGCGTCATCCAGTCGCTGTAGTATAATTGTACGTTTGTACCGGCGCTCGCCCAAACGATGGACGGCGGCGATGTGTCCGGACGGACGCATCGAATCGCGTAGGCCAGCCAGCAGTGATAACGGCGCCGAACCGACGGCGGTGCCGTTCAAGACTTCCGAGTCCCGATTACGTTCGCCGTCTGTAACCGAGCCGGTGAGTACATGTTATTATTAGTATTCATCATCGATATTTCCGTGTCTTTTATCGTCGCTTAAAATCCGGTTGAAATAAAATGACAATCAGTAACGATTGCAACGTTGTAATATCTGATTTCGTTGCTCGCACATCGATTTTCGCGCGCCCGAGCGCCTTGTGATAATATCGATAAACTCAATATTTTCCCTGGGACGTGTTAGGTGTTATGATTTTATTTTTTTCTCTCTCTCTCTCCGTCGTCACCTCTACATTATCTAGTATCTTCGTCCAACCACCGCGGCAGCCGTGCCCTTCGCCCGGGTTTGCTTGGCCCCGCGTCGCCCACACTGTTCGGAGCTGTTGGAGGGAAAAATTTTACGTTCACCTACCCGTAACAGCAGTGTAACACACACATCGTAAACATTACAATTATTATTATTATTATTAAATACGTAATACAATAATAATAATAATAATAATAATAATAGTACCGAGATTGTTTATTTTGTTTCTTAGCTGATATCAAGTTGTAGAAAATTGTCATACAAATTACAAATGGATTTTTACACATTTTAATATTACACATTTTCTCCGTCTGTGACAGGTTGACGATAATGATTACCATTATAAATTATATTAAGTTAGGTTTAGGTATTGTTATAATAATATTATGTTGTTGTTTTAAAATGTATTTAATTGAACGTTCTGAAATAATAATTATAACTCAAACAACTTTACCATGGTTTTTGTAAACATTATAATAATTTGATGTTAAATGTATATGTAATATATCTTAATTTATTTGATGGTATTTTAAATTAAAAACATTTACATTTCAATACAATATAATATTTTATTCAAACTATTGCTTTTTGTTAAAAAGTTTTAATGTAGGTATTTTTTATAAACTTTTTTAGGTGATTTTTTAATATGTCGTGTTCTAAAATTACCGAGAAAGCAGATGAAGAACCGGAAGACGAAGAAGCTGATGACACTTTAATAGTAATTGTTAAGCCTGATGGTACAGTTTCTATAGATCAAGAAACATTCAATAGAGTTTTGGGTAAGTCATTAATTATAAATACTTACAAATTCAAGGGTAGCCCATTTTATACCTAGATGAAGTGCAATTCGGTCGCTGTTTTCTTTAAACATAATTTTTTTAACAATAAATTACATACATATTTTATTTTTATTATTTTTCCATTAACAGCTAAGTAATTGATATATTTTACAAATTGTATATACTTAAATTTAAATTAATTATATGTTATAATTTATTAAATGCCTATCTCAATTGCTTTAACTCATTAATATTTTCAAGATTATTCATGCTTCAAGTTTACTCAAATTAATTGTTTTATTGTTAAACTTATTTATTTAGAAAGCAAAAAAGAAACCATGAATATTATCCACTTTGAGAACAGCAGTAATAAAGGCATAACCATAAATCCAGAAAATGGAGAGCAAGAAATCAACTTGACTGTGCAAGGTTTTTATCCGTCTATTTCTACCAAAACATTTTTACCTCAAGGTAAGATAATATGAAATATATAGTATTATTTTCTGATATCAATTTTAACCATTAGGTAATTTAACTAATTAGATACATTTATATATTTATATGAAGTTGTTTACAGAATATAGCCTAAATCTAACAATAATGATAGTTTTCTCAGTAGATATTTGCTAGAAGAGGAAAGTGAGGCTGAGTATGAAGCACGTGTTGTGCAGAGTAATTATTAATGTAAGATGTTACCTAAAAAATATATGAAAATCTATAAATTTAATTTTTACTTTTTAAATAATAACATAAATTGTTTATGTCATATACAAAGGAGAATAGGTACCCAATTGTCTGAAGAATTTGATAAATGAAATACAAATATTACCATCAATAGTGTATCAAGTTTACTAAGTTTTATTAACTGGAGTAGTCATTTGAAAAATACATTACTTCAATCGATTAAGCTTTAAATACCTATAAATTATTAGGTTTGATTTTTATTTTTATTGATCAAAATCCTCAACAAAAAAAACATCCTGCTCCAAATTATCATTTAAACAATTCATGTTGTCATTTAAAAAATAAAAAATAAATATTGATTTTTGTATTTATAAAAATTCTTATTAGGTAATGATTACAATAATTTATACAAAAAGGTTCAGCCTGTAGATATACCTATTTCATAATAAGTTAATATCTTATATTCAAAGAATTGCTTCAAATAAAATATGAATAATGGGTGTAATATATTTATAAATACTATCATATTTGATTTGTGAAATAGATGTAGATAACTTTCTTGTGTGGTAAATTATCATTAATTTGTTCACATTCTCATTTTTTTATTTAAAATGTGGTAAATATTTTTCTTCAAACATAAAACACATCGGGCGTAAACAAAATAAAAAAATCTTACATAACGTAGATACGGTTATAATATATATAGGTATATTGATCTTCGTTCTACAACCATCTTACATGTCAAAATCTATAAATACTTAATTTCATAACCACTGAAGTACAAACCATGTTTATCAATAAAAGTTGTAGTTATGTAAATTTCTGAAAAAAATATTCTAAATTAATATTTATTAATTTGTATCTTTTTTTATAAGACTATTTCTCAGAATATTGAATTAAATAATTTAAACATTTGTATTATATTATTTAAAACTGTATAACTTAACTGCAGTTCTTGTTCAAAAACAAAGAAATTATCACTCAATATTATGTTTTTATTGTTAACAATGATGTATTTTAATACTGAGAATTCTTTTTGAAATTTGAAAGCTTCTCAACTTCTGATGTTATTAAAATATTTGATTAGGTTAGTACTAGGGTATATACCATTTTCTGATTAATAATCATACGCTAGATTTAATTAAATAAATAATTTTATTATTAATTACATTTTAACTCATGCATAATGTAACATGACATAACTAATTTTTCATTTTAATCAATAATGAATATATATTTTTATTATTTCTAGCCAATGAAAATAGCAATATGACAACAAATAATGTTTATTTGGATCATTGCTATTACAAAGATTGCCCACCAAACATCCCAGAGACCAACATTCGTTCTCCTAGAATTACTCTCTCTACTGGAATACAGCATATTACTAGTAACTATTATAATAATTAATTTTGAAATACCTAATACATTTTTATTTTAAATTAATATTTTAGATGAATTGAAAAAATCAAATATTGTAAATGCGATTGAAGAAATTGAAGAGATTACCGTTTCAGTAGACGAGAGTGAGTTAAATGACTCTTTGAATGCACTTATAGAAAATACATAATAAACATCACAACAGTTTATTTTAATATTTAATCTTCAAAAATAATTTGTCAGCTGATTAAAAAAAAAATTTTTTTTAGATATTAAACCAGGCATACCATCAATCACCGTATCAAATAACATCCCAGAAAGTAATTTACTCAACAATAAAAGGATGCTAAATTTAAGAGTTGGAAAAGTAATTAAAAAGATTAAAATAGATTTTTTAATGAATTAAAATACTAATATTTTTACATTTATTTAGAATGAAAAACCAAGAACTAAGGGTCCTATATCTTTAAGAAATACAATGACTAAAAAGAAACCTGATGAAATACAAAGTACTCAATCCGAAGATAAAGCAAGAGCTACAAAAACAGTTAAACGTCTGTTACCAACGGTAAGATTTAAGTTTACCATATACTTTATATTCTAATAGTTAAAAAAAATTTATAGTTGTATCTAGAATTCTAAGACTCGGAACTTTATGGAATTAAATAAGTACAATTGAAGGGTGGGCGGGAATATGTAACAATTTGAAAATTGTTCAGTATCAAGTAAAAATAAAATAACTTCACTAGCAACATTGCCGGTTTCTAAGTTTATACAATGATTATGTACAATAGAAATATTCTGGAAATTTTCTTTTTCTATAAATATATTGAGATGGTCTCATAGCACATTATTCTCGCCTATCCTTCAACTATAGTTATATTTATTAGATTGATTTAGATTTTAGACATAAGACAATAGACACAACAAAATATATAATATACGATATAAAAATGTATTATATTGTTAATAATAGTTTTAAAATAATAAATAAAATAGCAAAAATAAATTAAATAATAATATTTGAAGATAATGAACACTTTAAACTATGAATCATTTTTGGTAAAAGAGATTGAAGGTAAAAAAACTAAAGGGAATAATGGAGATCTGTAATTAAGGAGGATTAAAATAAAATACAATAAAAGCCACTCATTAGGACCACTCTGGCCCAAGGTAAAATTTGTCAATTAACCACTTGATTTTAATAGATGATTGGTTACTATATACTTAGGTCTCTAACCATCTTTTTGTTTCTATAACGCAGTTGTATCAATTATTCATGTTCATAACTAGTTATTTCTACTTTAGTAATAGCCTTTATTCAGAAAGCAAATGGCCAAGTATATAATGGAGGATAGTAGGAGGTAATAGAGGTTCCAAGATAGATCAGGTGAACAAGGATGATAAGTTCTGGCCTTCAAAGAAATTAAATGAGAATAGTTGAGGAGCAGGATATGGTAAAGCCTTAAGCATGAGGTTAGGTTAAAATATTTTTGGTGAGTACTACACCATACTTACCAAGGTGTGGTTATTACAGAACTTTTTTAGTTTCCTTGCTATTAAAAATATAATTCATTAGAATTTTACAAATAATGATATAATTCAAGGTTTGGTACTCTTGAAGAATTTGCCATTTTGATGTAATTTAAAAATATTATACCCAAGGTTAATAGAGTTAATATTAGGGAAGATTATTTATCTATTACTTCCATAAATAATGATAGGACTAGAATGCACTCATCCTGAGCTTAATAATCTCCATACTCATGTACAACAAAAGAGACCTTTAGCCTCCCAATACTAAAAAGATTGATTAATTGTTTATTTATTTTACTGAAAAAAAATATATATGCATTTATATTTAATAACCATGGGTATAATTCAGAGGTTAACTTAAAGTTTATGATTGTTTAAATGTTATATTAATTTAGTAATAGTACTCCGATGATTATTGTAATTTTAAAATAAAAAGGTTTGTGTATTTTGGTTAAATTTAATATTTTTACTACAAAATAAATTTATATTTAATTAATTGATTGTATACTTTTCTAGAAGACCCATCAAGCTCGTCCACCAGTTCAATATAAAAATAATCGACTAAAAAAATCGGATGTTATTGTAGACAAAGTTTTACTTCAAGCTAATGAATTGATTCGTCAATCAAGTATTGAACCAAAAAAATACATACAAAATCAGTTGATGTTTAAAAAGAATAAAGATAAAATTGGAATTATTGAAAATTCTCTGGATTCTTTATCATCTCCACAAAAGCATGTCCCACAATTATTAGATGTACCTGAATTATTTTCTGCTGATATTATTTTAGATGATAAAACATCTATTCAAGCAGCAAATATTGAATTGGATTCTAAAATAGATGTTGTTGATAAAATTGATGATATTATAACTATAGATAACTTTGTTTCTAACACAACAAAAGATATAGAACAAGTTATTGTAAATAAAGAAGAAATTGGAAGAGTACGAAAAGTCTCAAGCCGAATGAAAGATAATCCAGTTGAAACTTCTTTAGCTAAAACAGTAGAAGACATATTAAATGATATTAGTTCCCAAATAGCCAATCAAACAGAAATTATTGATGAGGAAAATTTAATTGATGAACTAGCTGATCTCAATGAAGACCTTAACTCTGTATGTAAACTTAAAAATACATCATTTGAATTAAACTTATTTATGTATAATATAAAATATACATTTTTTCTAGTCAAATTTTGTTGCTCCATCTAACTCCAGTCACGATTTGATGAACAGACTATTATCTGATGATAGTCTCAATCATAGTGACAAGAACGACTCAATAACATCGGTAACTGATGAAAAGCCTAAAGGTTCTACTGTTGTGGTTTATGGAAAATCTGGTAGAATAGTGACACTGCCTCCAATAGAGATTCCTAAAACTCGGTCATTAGTAAAAAAAGAAGTATACATATTTTTAATAATAAGTATAAAATTACATGTCGTTTATCTTTCAATATTTTTTTTTAGAATCTCGATGCTAGTATAAAAGAGCAAGTTAGACAAAGACGTTCATCAGAAAAGTAAGTATAAATAACCAATATTTAGGATTTCTTTAATCATGATTTCTCATGTAATACATTTATGTATGTTTATGTTTATATATATAATCATTTTTTTAGTTCAAAAAGCATAAATGATTATAGTGAAGAATCAGATACTGATAGAGAAGGAAATATGACTTCAGAGGATGATCCAAATAGACTATGGTGTGTTTGTAGAAAACCTCATAATAACAGGTAATAGTTTTAAATAAAATCTTAATTCTAAACAAAATAAACATTTAAAATTTAAAACATTTTTCAGATTTATGATATGCTGTGATACGTGTGAAGATTGGTTCCATGGAAAATGTGTGGGTATCACAAAAGCCTTGGGTGAACAAATGGAAGCTCGTGGTGTCGAATGGAATTGCCCACCATGTAAAAAAAAGAAAGCAGAAGATGCACGTAAAAAATCTGAAGAAGATAAGGCCAAGAAATTAGAAGAAGAAAATAAAAAAATATCAAGTTTAAAATCACCTATTAAAAACAGTGAAACGAAAGTCATTAAAATTCAACCACAATTACAACAAAAATGTGTTGAGTGTAAAAAAAGTATTGATGATGTTGCGGTAGGCTTATTTTGTAAAGAAATATGTTTGGAAAAGCATATTGCAGATAGTGTAGCTGCTATTAAAGCATGTTGTACGTCAGATTCACCAGATATTATTTTATTTGACAAAAAAAACAGCAGATTAATCACAGGTATTTAACTATTGTAGCATATATTATATATATTATATGTATACAAAATTGCTTAAGAAGTAATGATGGACAACAAAATGTTTTCAATTATTGATAGTGTATTGCAATTTTTCCATATTTTTTAAGTATAAAAAAAAATTTCCACTTTTATTGAAATTGGTTAATTTTATAATGTGTTTTTTTTCTTAACTGTCCAAAGACTTTTTATAGGTAGTAGAAAACAATTTTTGATCTTTAACTTTGGGTGTGGATTCTGATAGCAAGTTGGATTTTCTTTGTAATTGGACTTTGGGGATTCAGACATTCCCAATACTTTTCAAAGTAATAGGGAAAACATCCCTAGATATCTGTGTAGCTAATTTAGAAAATCTTTTTGAAATTGCTCCAAAATTATGGATTTAAATCTAAAGTTCTTTAATTTCTGTTTTTCCCTTTTATTTTTTCTAACCATTTAACATAAAACACTGACATTTTTTAGTCCCTTTTTCAGGACTTATTAGATTAACATTGTTGGAAATATACACCTACCTACAATAACTAGTAAAAATTTAAATTGCATTAAAAATCTTAGTTCATTAAATGTTAAGAATTAATAATTTGATTGTTGATGACGAGTGACCAATTATCGCCATTCTACGCCTACCTTTATTTCACAAAGCTTATATTATAACAAAAGCAAAACAGTATGCCATGACTCATATAAGTTAACCCTTAACAGTAATATAAAATAATGTAAACTGTTAAAATGTATTTACTTAAAATAAAATGTAAAAATTCTTAAATATGCTAAAAATTTCGGTTAAATAAATTTACATTTTTCAAATATGTGCTTGGCCTAAAAAATAGGAAAATATAAAACATACCATTTTTGAATTGAAGCTTACTAAGTTTCAAAACAAATATTTTGAATACTCTACAGTCATGCAACAAGTCCTGAATCTTTCCTAAAACTCATAATCTATTCTGCTTTGGTTAGGAATTTTTATGTATGTTGTCATTAAAAAAAGTAAAAAAACTGAATATTAACAAGGATTAATAAGAAAGTAAAAATATTAATATGTAGTTTCTTTACAAACTAAAATGAGAAAAAAATTATTTTCAAAATCATTTATAGGTTTTGAAATAACGAGTGTCTTACACTAATTAGATCACTTAATATACTTATTTATTTTTACCAACTTTTAAAGCATCCCTATAAAAGTAGTTGTGCCCAGCCCATGTACAAGGTGTAATGACTGCTATACCTTTAAAGATTTTATAGGGGCTAGGTATCCATGCCTGAGTGAACTAAATTTAAAACCAACTTAAATTAATGGATATTTTGTTCATACAATTTTTTTAAGAATGGGGGTGGATCCAACCCTATTACTTAGTATAGTGGTCGCTCCACATTGGAAATATGAGTAGAAAAATATTTAATAAATTCTGGTGGATGGGTAGGTCAAATTATGTCTTACTACTTCTGAAAAATATGTCTTAAGCGCTACTGTTTAAGAGTATTAGACACATGATATAAAATCAAAAATTTTCACAATAGCAAAACCATCATTTCCAAAAATAATTTTAGGCATTTTATGAAGTTTTTTTAATCAAAGTTCATTGTTAATTAATGTTGATGATGTTCAAAACTCCAAAAAAAGAAGTCTGTCTTTATTCAATTGATTTTAATAATAAACTAAGATGAATAAGATGCAGTTATAGGTGAATATTAATTTAGGAAATATGTCTCATCGCAGTACAAAACCTTATAGCTTTGATTGTTCTTAAAACTGACATCATATTATATTATTATTTCATATAAGTTAAAATTATGTTACAGGTGAACAAGCTCCAAAACTTGCAAATTTAAAACAATGGATGAAAGAGAATCCAGCATTCCAAATTTTAAAACCTTCTGGACCTAAAACTAATCTTAATAAACCACCATCTTCAAAACCTCAGACTAATTCTAAGTCGACTCCAAATGCATTTAAATGTCTTAAAAAAGAAAATGAAAATCGACTCAAAAGACCAGCCATTAGTCCAGATAAACATAAGGCAAAAGAAATTAAAAAAGAATTTGATGTGTCAGAATTATTGCAACCGGATAAAATCAAACTAGTATTTGTTAAAAAAGATTCACCGAAATCAATATTACCTAAAAAAGAACCTAATAAACATACTACTCCTCAAAAAGAATCTAATAAACACACTACTCTTACTCAAAAAGAACCTAATAAACATACTACTCCTCCTCAAAAAG
Organism: Aulacorthum solani; assembly: GCA_008528875.1. Classification (NCBI taxonomy): domain Eukaryota; kingdom Metazoa; phylum Arthropoda; class Insecta; order Hemiptera; family Aphididae; genus Aulacorthum; species Aulacorthum solani. The sequence continues at coordinate 8,400 of PVMI01067229.1, read as the reverse complement.
AACCTAATAAACATACTACTCCTCAAAAAGAACCTAATAAACATATTAATCAAAAAGAATCTATTAAACATACTATTTCTCAAAAAGAACCTATTAAATATACTATTCCTCAAAAAGAACTTATTAAACATACTATTCCTCAAAAAGAACCTATTAAATGTACTATTCCTCAAAAAGAGCCATCCAAATGTGTTCAACCAGTAACACAAATAAAAACCACATCCCTTTCAAAAATAAATGCTGTGCAAAAAGTTATTAAGAAAAAACCTGAACCAATAAAAGAAATTTTTAATGAGAAAAAGGGTGAAGAACTTTTGCGTACCAATGTGCGTAAATCTCTATTAGAATCATTAAGTAGTAGAATATCTGAAGAACCAGAATTAAAAACAGCTGAACAAGACTTGGAGGAATTAATCTCTAAAATTGAAGAAGAGCTTTATAATCAATTCAGTAAGGTTGATCAGAAATACAAAACAAAATATAGAAGTTTATTATTCAATATAAAAGACCCAAAAAATTTAAATTTCTTTAAGAAAATTATTTTTAAATGGGTTACACCATATCAATTGGTGCGTATGACTGCTGACGAAATGGCATCTCAGGAACTTGCTGAGTGGAGAGAACGAGAAAACAAACATCAAATAGAAATGATCCGAAAAACTGAGCTAGATATGATGAATCAACCAAAGGCTTTACTAATGAAGACTCATAAAGGAGAAGAAATCATTGAATCCAAAGATAATAAAGAAACAATCGTATCAGAACTTAATCCTGACATTAAAGTCGAGGAAAAGAAACCACAGATTTTATTAAAATTAATTAAAGAAAAGAAAAAGAGCAAATATAAAGAAAGAAGTAGTAGTGGTGAACGTGATCGTAGACATCATAAGTCCAGTAGAAATCGTCATAAATCACACAGAGATAAAAAACGTAGAAGTCGTGACCGAAGTAGAGATCTTAAGGATAAAAAAGATGAAAAAAAAAAAGCAATTGAGACTGTAGCAGAACCAGTTACTAATAACATTGAAGTACGTAAAGATGAAGATATTAGTGATAGGGAACCAAGTTCAACTGTTGTTATAGCTACTCCTCCTCGAATAGAAGATGAAATTGGCCCTATATGGAAAGGAACCATAAATTTCACTGACGTTGCACGTTGTAATGTAACAATGTCTCGATTATCTGGTAATGTAATTGGATTAGAGGCAGAACTTACTTTAACAGTTCTGGAATGTGTCGGTCGCATCAAACAACAAACTGTTTGGGAATATATGGGTAAATTGAAAAAAACTGGAACCAAAGATATTATTGTAACAAAGTTATCAGCAGGCGGAATGGAACAACAAATGTCCTACCTGAGCCTCTACCAATACCTAAGTGCTAAAAACCGCATAGCAGTTATTGATAGCAAACCATTTCCAAACATAAAAGATTTTTATCTATATCCTCTTGGGAGTCATAGTCCTATTCCTCAGGTACTATTGCCATTAGATGGACCTGGTATTGATGATTATAGAACCCATTTGTTGCTGGGTATAATAGTACGAAATTCTAAGAAACACTGGGTTCCATCTTGGAAACCGTCAGAAAATAACTATGGTTTATCTGATATTAATGACACTTTGGCTTTACCTCATCTTAAACCTTCTTTTCCAACATCTAATCAAGACAGTTATTCACCAAAAGAAAGTTATACTCCACCGAGATCACCAACTAACAAAATTCTCAGTTTACCAACGCCAGTCTTACCACTATCTTCAGGTAAACATTTTGTGTTATTAATATGTGTACTATATAGGCAGTAATTAGTTTAAACATTGTAACTAAAATACTGTTATTTATAGTACGATTGATAATAAATTAATAAATGATTCTCTTTTTGTTTTTACTTACAATATAATTTATAATTTCTATTTTGTTTTTTTTTTTTTAGTTTTGACTGATGATGACTTGCCTTATATACCCGGAGAAGAAGAACCATACTCTCCAGTAGATGAAGATGTACCTAGCTTATCTGATGATATGAATACAGCTTCAAGTATTGAACAACAAATGGAAGAATTAACCAGAAAAATTGAAAAAGAAAAATTAGTTATACAAATGATGACAGCAGGTTCTCAAAATTCAATTCTTCTTGATGATGATGTATGTATATTAAAATATTGTTTTTCTCGTGTGATTGATTTATTTATTATTTTTTTTAAATATAGTCACACGATCTAGATGAAGAAGTCTATAGTCCTACTAGTGAGCTTGCCCCACTAACATCTGAAATTCAACTGCCTAGTAATATTAAAGACATACTTTCTTCCATTAACACAAAAGAATTACTTTCAACTGAGGCAGAAAACTCTAAAACTACTACAGATATTGAAAAGAAATGCAGAGACCCTCGCCAACGAACTTCAACAGCTGAACCTCCACCACCTGGCCTTGAAGATGAGTTTACAGCACCTTGTAATCCTGACATAAATTTACCTCCACCTCATTTTTCAACTCCATACATGCAACCTAATATAAATTATATTGCACCCATTCCTTATCCTTACCCTCCTCCTGGGTATATGCCTGATGCTTACCCAAATCAATATGGACCTCAGCAACCACCTCCACCTCCACCAACTATGGCCTTAGACCAAGGAAAATACAACAATTATAATCAACCTGGTTATGCATACAATACGGCACAATACCAACCACCACTTCCACCATCTTATCCAAAAACTAAAAAAGGATCAGGATTTTGGGCCCACGGTAGCTCTAAAAATGAACCAAAAAAGAAAAAATTTAAAAAATCAGGTGATCGGAGAGATAAAGGTTCTTGGAGACGTATGTAGTTGTTTCCTAAATCATTTTTATGTTCTTGGATCGTGTTTTTATTAAATTTATATCTTACATGTGCAACTTATTTTATTTACCTTGATATTGTTAAGATTTTTTTTAAAATATATTTTACACATTTTCTTATATGTAAACCCTACATGTATTTATGTTATTCATATAAAATTGTTATAAATTTTATTGTATATATTATATATTATAACTTAAGAATTAATAAATTAAATGTATATAGCTAATGTGAATTTGTTGTGCGGGCACTTAAAAAATAGAACATAATGTTAGATAATTTTATACAATTAAAATGTGTACAACTTTTATACATTAAAATAATATTGTCACTTAATTATGTTTTTAAAACAGTTTTTTAATATAATTATCGATGTTAATTTTTCTCAATAAAGTTAGATAATGTGGACGGTTGGCTTCATAACATCTTGTCATTAGATTTTATTTTTGAATTACAACTTTTAATAAAGACATTTCTGTAAATTAGGTCTTAATTTAACATCTTAGACATTTAGTCTATATTGTTAAAAACAAAATCATTTATGTTTATTTTTTCATTGTCTTAATAAAAAAGTATGTATACAACATACTTGGTATTTTTAAACACTAAATTTAGACTTCTTATAGGTATTATTGTAATAGATACAACATAGTATTATAATATGTTTGGTGTACCATTAGTTTAGTTATTGAAATAAAATCGATTAATACAATATAAAGGTTGTTGCAGTTTTATTTCATTGTCTGATCATAAATTGTAAATATTATGTTTTATTGATCTAATTGATCTAAATATGTTTTTTTATTTAAAGAAAGAGTAAATTACTTAAAAATTGCTTGGCTCCTAGATTATTAAGTACCTACACTATATGCCGGGTTACACTTAGGGTTTAGGCGAAGTATTTAAAACAATATTATTATGCCCACTTTGTTTCATCTATTTAACTTATAGTTGATTATTTTGTATAAACTGTTTTAACTTTGAATAGCTGACTATTTCTGCAGGATGACCTCTAGAAAACCCCATATTAATAATTTGTTAAAAAAAACTAATTATTGTGAATACTTTTTTGGCGTAAGTTAAAAAATGGCTGAATTATAGCAATCACAGTATTTAATGGTAAGTTAATAGTTATTATAAATTTTTCTAACAAATTAATAAACATTGATATTCTTATTCATATAATCTTTATTTATCTTAAAATTGTTTGAATTGTGCACCATTGTGATGTAAACAACATTGTACACATTTTAAAAATTCACAGTTAGAAGCAGATATAATTTGTTTCACGGTAACTTGATTACATACTGAAACTAATTTATTTTTTACAGTATTTCACCATTGATTTCAAATTTAATACATTCATTACAGTGACCCACTCGATACCTACTTCACATCAGAATGGTATCTATCTACTAACATACTTTTTTTTTTATTGAAAAGATTATTATTAAATAACTTTATCTGTTCAGGCAATGCTAATTTTGTCTAGTGTTATAAATAAATATATTTTTGTGTTTAAGTTTGTATGTACAATTATTGTATTAAATATAAATGTAAAACCTACTTATCAGATATTAAAGTTGATAAATTGAATCATACAATTACTAAGAAAATATTATTGTGAGAGGGCTAAGCCCTTTCGCAGAACCTACTAATAATTCAATATAACATACTATAGTACATATAGACTATAGAGTATATCACTATCAATCTATGGCAATATGACATAGTAATCTGGGGGTGGTAGGTACCTATAAAAATGTTCTTAATTAATTAAGGGTAAAACAAAATAATAAAAAAATGTTATGTTTAAAGAATTACAATCTTATTGTGTCTATAAATTCTGAAACTCTACAATGTTTGTGTATAAAAGGTCTAGTTTATTCTTCTGTAAGCCGACAAATTTATAAGGGAAAAAAGATTGTACAACATAAAAGTAGTATACAGCTTACACACATATAAGTTTTGGTCAAAAATTCATCAACTATTTGGAACCAGTAATGTTTCAGTGTTTAAATCAAATTTAATAGCTTTCATATGTAATTTATTTCATTGAAATTACCTAAAATAACCCTATACCACCACAAGAGTAGGCAATTTGGTGTATTATATTATATTAAAACATTGCATTGTATTTCAATAATTAATAAAAAATAATTCTAGTTTTTTTTTTTTTAATTTGAGAGCTGCTGGATTGTTGATGTCGAAATGTTGAGTATATATCATCATCAAGTAGTTCAATATAACTATGGATGATATGTTAAATTTGTATTCAATGATGTATTGCATACAAAAAGCAATTCTGAGCAGAACGTCTATTTTGCTT
>PVMI01067223.1:0-11800 GCA_008528875.1 Aulacorthum solani | reverse complement strand
TTAGACTACTCTTCGATTCGTGAGCTTTTCCTGTGAAACGTGTTTTGAGCAAAAAATCATGCTTTTCATTTTTGGTCGACAATGCCGTTGACATGTGTGTGCGTGCATACCTACGGCATATTATATAAATCGGTACCCGGCCTGAATATGCAATAGCACTCACATTAATCATCATTGACAAATGCCAAGGGTGGAAAAAATAAACTGCATATTGCCTAAACATTGCCTCTTTAATAGCAGTTATTTTGACGTGTAATTATTGCTTATTTTCGAAGTCAATGTTTCATAAAATTTTAGTATAAATACTTCTATCAAAAATAAAAGCATCGTACTAGGTACGCAATCAGAACACACAAGAAAAAAACAAATCAATTAAGCTGAGGAAAAGTATACTAACCTAACTCACCCGAAGTGCAGCCGTGCAGGTAAATAGTAGTGGACAATTATCAAGATGCTGAGAATTGCTCAGAATTGAATAGAATTACATCAACTTGGTATCAGATACGTCGCATGGAAGCACAGAGAATGGCAGCAACTAAATATCAATACAATCATCCACATGTGAACAGAGCCAGTCATATGGATTATCAAAATAATTATTCAGAATTGAACAGAAGTGCACAGAGTCGCAAATCAAAGCAGTCTTTCCGATTACCGAAGTTCATAGAGCATCTTATGAACAATCTATAGCACAATAATCCAGGAATTCGAATAAACATTTGTCTTCATCCACGGTAAATTAAAATACACTTTGGTTTGATTTCTAATATATTTTAACATCTTACAAAAAATTAGATAGGTATTATGAGTAAAAAATGTCGATTTTGCTAAATTTCAAATGGAAAGGTAAAACATCTGGCATAATATACTGTAAATTCTGGTAAAGTACCTACAGATCGCAACATTTGCAACCTCCAGCAGAACCACTACCTAAGTTATAATTTACTTATTGGTGATCACTGATCACATAGGGCACGATTCATTGATCGTATTAGATGACGACTGCTTTATTTAATAAATTGCATTCAATTCAAATTAAATTATTATTAATAGTTATAAAAGATTTGTTAAGAGGAGTTCGCACACACATGTGTTGTCTCCGTCTGACATACACACGTCACATCAAAATATGTTTATTCACGAGTTTCAATAGTGTACTATTGGTTTTAATTTTAAAGTGAATTGGCCTAAGGTTATTATCAAGGGCCCCTTAAAGGCTTTTATTGATATTATTATTTTTAAGCAAGTTATGACCTTTTTGAAACTCAGTTTACATTATAAAATGATCATAACTTGTCATATAGATCTTTAATATAGCATTTAAACTATTTAAAATTGTACTAAGATTTTAAGCTAAAGGTAAAAGAATTGAAGACAAATTATTAAAAATAATAGAAAATACATACTTTTTATTCTATACAAAAAAAAAAAAATAGTAGTAAGTCTTACTTTGAAGTTTTAACATAAATATTGTATAGGTACTGTAATCAACCTAATAAAATAAAAATAAAAGGTTACAAGGTATTTGCTTTACTCAATACTCTACATACACATAATACAAGTACATAGTACACAAAATGTTATGAAAACTTAAGAAATATAAAACTTATCACTTATCATAATAATTAATATTATCTAATACTACAAAATAAATGAATAAACCGTTTCGTACAATAAATACATGGGTATAGTAACCAAAAATAATAAATGTAACAGTCTTTCATAAATATATTTATACATTATTATATTATAATTTTGAGATATTAACACATATTATATATAAACATAAACATTAATATTGAAATGATAATTTCTAACATAATATCCATATCGGAATGATAATAATTTTTTTATTTAAATAATTAACAGCCAATTTGTCAGTCTTAGATACATAACAATTATGTATTGCCTGTAAAAAAACCAATTGAAATCATATTATTCAATTTAAGTTTTTGTATTTTGAAATTATGTGATACAGTTTATTACATAAAAAATAAGTGCTAGGCAAAAAAAAAAAAGATGAATAATATACATACCAAATTATTCACTATCGGAGTCATCTACCAGATTAATGATATCGTCATTTGATACAGGATCAGGGGTAGGTTGAGAGATTAATACTTTTTTCACACGTTCAATATTTTTTGTCTAAAAATAAAATATATTTATTCCTTTATAAATATTGAATGAATAAATATTAAATATTATTTATATAATACTTTAGTTGGAGAATAAGCCGTCCTTTTATTATTAACAATTACAGTTTTACTTGACTCAACACTTTTTACATGTTTTGCTTTACTGTTTTTATTTAATTCAGTTAATAACACATGTTGATGTCCAACAACTCGATCAACCTAAACAAATAAATATAAATATTAAATGTTTAATTATACTCTAATGGAATGTTCTTTAATTAAAGTACAAAATCAAATATTGTTTACCCATTTTAATTTCTCGCCATCTTCAATTTTTTCATACTTGCTTCCAATTCCATGCTTTTTAACATGCCATGCCATTTTCTTAGGAGAATCGGATATTTCAAAACATATCAAGCATTTCCAACTACAGAACACAAAATTGTAGGTAAATTTCTGTACTAAAAAAAATTAAGGGAAAAAACTTCTTACGTTTTATAGTTGACCTCTTTGTATAAGTGCTCACGGAAAAGTTCTATATTGATGGTTTCAAATACATGGCACTTAGGGCAAACAAAGTGACCATTCGAAGATATTGCTCCTAACTTATCATTTTTATTGAAAACGTCTACTAACGTTTTCTGTTTATGAGATTGAATTGGAGAGCTTTTAGTTGCTGATTTTGGACTTTTTGACACACCACGAGATTTATTGACTGTTTTCAATGGTGTTGAATCAATAGGAATTCCTCGACAAGTAGGAGGAAAGAGTGTAGGTTCAATACTTTCTAAAGCTTGCTGTTCTAGCATGTTTTCTAAACCACCTAAATGATTGGATTGTTTGTGCAACACTTCTTCATCAGTTATCTAAACACAATACACATAACTTTAAAAATTAAACTCTATACTCAAGTCTAGAGATTAATATTTGAAATCTACACTAACCTTTTCAAACACTCTTAAACACTTTACTGCTACCGACGGATGTTGCAATTTATAATGTTCTTCAAATATATTAGGGTCATCATCCTTGTGTTCAAATTGACACATAGGACATTTAAACATATTTGATACTTTATGAGCCATAAAAATATGTGATGTTATCTCATTTTCTGTATACCTTAAACCTGTAGAGCATATATTGCATACCCATTGAGACATATTAGATGGAGCTGTAATGATTTTTTTTCTGAATTAATAAGTTAATTTTAAATAAGTCATAATAGTAATTTACCTTTGCTTCTACCTCTGTCAATACTATCATCTTCTAACATTGTTTGTCTGATTACAATTATATTGGATTGTACTGAACTAGTTATTTCTGATAAATGGGTATTCCTCATGTGTGTTCTCATTTCAACTCGATTGAAGTCAATATAATCACAGTATTGGCAGCGATATAAATTTTCACCATGGTGCATTAAATGAAATTCTATTTGATTTCTTTCGACAATTTTAGATACAATGCAATCCGGTAAACAATGTGGACATCTATAAAAATAAATTTAAAATTATCGGTGATACTCGTATCAAACCAAACTCACAATTTCAAAAAATTATTACAATTAACTCACATATAACACTGATAGGTAGGATGAAGGATTGATATATGTGTCTTAAGCATATCCTCTGTCATACCAGTGTAAGTGCAAAGAGGTATTGAACATTTATATCGTATATTTTTTGGAATGAACTGTGGAAATATCTCTAAATTTAAATTGTCATCTGGGGCTACTTCAACAATTTTCTTATCAAGTTCATCTCTTTTCATCTGTAAAACAATACGATTAAACATTTTTTGCTTATTAAAAATATAGATGTATCACAATCTATGTAGAAATTGAAATTATTATTTTAGATTCTGAAAAGTATATTTTAGTTAAGGGGATTCCACGCGGCTGTGATTTCTACCAAAATATACCTATATTTTTCCAACTGTATTGACTGTTCCAGTAATTGGAAACAAATTCCGAAAACATTTGATTTCTTCATAAAATTTACTTGAAAACGGCTTTTCTACTTTTTTGAAAATTATATTTGAACCCTTCAAAAATTATATAATTCAAATTTTTGATTTTTAAGAATTTTAAAATAATAGTTATATTGAGCTAAACAAATTAATTTAGAAATGTGAGAAAGTCGTTTTCAAGTAAACTTCATGACGAATTCAAATATGTTTTCAGAATTTGTTTCTGATAACTAGAGCAGTCTGTGCAATTGGCAAAAGATTGATATTTTGTTATAAAAATAAAAATAGTAAAAACTGTCAAGCACGCGACAGTGCGTATTTAACATGCGATTGCGATTGCGAAAAAGTCCCGTGAACCTGTTGTAGTCCGCCGCCCGGGTGGAGGCACTCACACTAATGATCGTTTACTACAAACACAAGTACACGGCACGCACATACGCNNCCTTCAAATTGCCTATATTCAGCTCCTTAAAAACGATCGGTATCGAATCCCCTTAAATGTAACATGGTTTTGAGATAGAACAATAGAAGAAGTGTCCAAAATGTACAATATATTATTTCTTATATATTGGAAGTTTAATTTAGTTTTTAGTATTAGTACCTACTACCTAGTATACATCACTGAAACAAAAAAATAAATAGATTATTTAAATCAAAACATACACTAATTTGATACATTTTTAAGTTCTATCAAGATTTAAGAATTTAAAATTAATTTAAGACTATAACTTGATCAAATATTAATATTTATTAATCAACCACTTTAAAACTTTTCAAACTTTAATATTATTAATCAAGCTTAAGACTTTTGACAGGTATAGATTAAATTCTTATAAACTATATTCCAGACAAGAACCACATTTGGCAGTCAACTTGTGTGCAGGGATGCGGCATTATTATACAGTTATACAGTAGGTACAAATGGTTGGTTTGGTGGGGGCGACAAACGGGTGTTGACTAACTGCCACCCGGGTGACTGACAAAAATTAGTCACTCCCGAGTACAAAACTTAACTGAATAGAGCATAGTTTACAGTTATTTTTAAGCTTATCATTAAAAATCATAGTTGAAAGATAATTAGAACATTGTATTTCTATAATTCACAATATATCACGTATTATTTTTCAAGTTTAAATTAACATTCCATTAATTAGAATAACCAATTATAAAAAAGAAAAATACACACAAAACAAATCAACTATAAAAATAATAATAAAAAAAACCCTTACCTTTTCAGTATTCATAGCATCAAATGAACTAGCAGAGAGATTGATCATCTTATCAAACATAAGTTCAGACTTGCCAATAGAAGGTACAGGATTAACAATTTCCTTAGTAGTATTATCTTGTCCTTTTGTATGTCCATTCAAATGTATGATAAGATTGGACCTCACTTTTGTATTGTATGCACATAATAAACAACTAATCGGATCTGAGAATATATGAGACTTTGGAATACTATCCATAGTATCAGGAGAAAAAAACAAGTTTTTTGATTTGTTTTTAACAATGGGTTTTGCTTTTAATGATCCTTTCTGGTTGCCAAAATTCTAATTTATTAGGAACATAAAAAACATACAAATAAAATCCTAAATGACTTAGTTTTGCTAATTGATTAATTTTAAAAACTAAACAATTATGCAGTATAATAAAATAAAATTATAACTCACAGTAGAACGTTTTCTTTTCAAGCTTGTATTTTGTTGTGGCATTAAAGAATTGACTGAGTTATTCATATCATTTGGTTGTTCTTGCGTTATCTTATATAAATTATCTTCACAATCCACATCTTGCTCAACATTATGAACTGCCTTCATATGAGAAATAATAATTTTACGAGTATTGCCCTTAAATGGACACTTGTTACAATTTAACATATTAATCTTTTGTTTATTCTGCTCAGCTGTCTTATCTTCAAATACAATAAAATCATCTTTATTAAAATCGGATGAATGAGGACGTTCAGGTACAAAATCTATATTTGTAATTTTGTGTTTATTTTTCATATGATGTGTAATAGCTCGTGAAGATGGTACTTTGAAATTGCATAAGTAACACTTGAAACGATCAGGTCCATGAAGTTTGATATGTTCACTCATGTTTAATGCAGTTTTGAATACTTTCACACAATACGGACATTTCAATCCAGCCACAAAATCCCTAAAGGGACATACGCTTAGATGGGTAAGATATGTATCACCATCCGAGAAAACTTTTTCTATAAGACAAACATTTTAAGTAAGAAACAAAATTCTTTTTTATCAACAATTTAACATAATTTGACTGAATACTTACCACATTTATTACAAACAAACAATTTATCCAATTCAATAATTGGAAATGTCAATCGTTTGGTCTTATTTGATCTATTGATTGATTCATTGTTGTCTAAACATATTCTTTTTGCAGGGCCCTCAGCAAGTTCTTTCTCTGACAAATCAACATCGTCTTCATCATCTTCATCATCAATAACAATAATATCATCATTTGATGACACTTCAGGTTCTTCTTCTGTGATATCGCATTCAGACCAAATGCGATTTATTTTTAGTGTTTCGTGCACATCATTTTGGTTCACATCATCAATCATAATAAATTCATTATCATTAGCTAACGGCATCGATGTACTACTTTCTGCCATTTGTGCGCTATCGGGAACTGTAATAACAATTGTATCTGATGGTTGAGATCCTTCATCAATGCGAGCAGATTTCATGGCTACTGATAGAACATCGGGACCCTCGATAGATCTTTTTTTAGACCGCTGTGTCAAAACTTCAGGTACAGTTTCTGCTGGTAAATTAACTATCTCTACTATCCCATTATCAATAACTTTTTTCAATCTTAAAATTTTCAGATTTTTAATATTTGTAGATTCCTGTAATAGTAAGCATTTCAATGATTAAAAACATTTCATTAAGGTAATTATTTATTCATTATTTGGATTAAATATTCGTACACAATTATCAGATATAGTAGAACGCTCCAAGCATAAAGGCTCATATTCAAAATGTTCAAACGCTAAATGCTTTATCATTGAATCAATGATTTCACAACCAAACAAGCAGAAAATACATTGATATTTATTTAAGTTATGAAGCTTAAAATGCTGTAAAAAAAAAGAATTAATTACCAAACATTTTATTTTAATTATACTATCTAATAACTACATGTTTTACAAATTATTTTGATCTCATAAGTTAATATTATGTAATATACATATATATGTATACAATAGAATTGATGAAAAAATAAAAACCTTACGAACAATTAAAATCTGAAGGTGAACTGTAAAACATGATAAACGTCAAAAAAATAATTTTAAAATAAGCCATGTAAATATTGATAGTTAAGAGATAAAAGATTTCCTTATTTGTTAAATTTGACACATGCTTACTGTAATCATTAAACTTGGATGAAGTGCAAAAAATCCTTCACCGTCATCTTTTTCAGCACAAATGTAACAACAGAACTTATCACACTGTTGGTGCTCTTGATTCAAATGCTCCACAAATTCATTATGCAGATAGCAAGAAAAACCACAGCAACCTTAACAAATCCGAATTAAAACAAAGTTTGTTAATGACGATGTTAAGAAATAAAAATGAGCTATTACTACATTGGTTGTTATCAAAAATAAAACAAGTATTAATGTTAACTTGTAGACAACAAAACGAGTAAACGATATCATAGAAGTTTAGCGGCCATTAATGAATATTATAATACATTATTATCCATGAGGCCACAATTTTCCTAGTGCCTACAGACTATTATGGGCAATGTTTACAAAATAAACAATTATTATAGCTGATAACAGATTTAATCCTACGTTTTCCATCCGAGTGCACTGGACCACAAGACTAGAGCACACGGTAGGCGTTTGCATGATATAATTTTTATCACCAGTGTAGTAGTAGATTAAGCAAATTTCATATTATGACGATACAGTGTAGACATTTTTATCTACACGAGTGCAGAAAAATGGCACAATTAACTTTGACAGCGTGGTGTCGCAAATTACTTTATATTGATAACATAATATTATTCCACTTACACCAGTGTAGCGTAGTTGCCGAGTAGTAAGTGAACCCTGGGGTGTGGTGTCAGCTTATATCATACACAAACATTAACTTTAATACCTATTACACATATTGTATAAGAAGGGTCATCAATGTCCACGTATACAGCAAATTAATTTAACAATCGGAAGATAGTATTTAGTATAAATGTTGATGTTACATTATAAATAACCAGACTATATAGTCGAACCATGACTATTGACAAATAGCGGCGTAAGTACGTTACGAATAACCGGAAAAACGATCTTTGTTAAAGAGACGTCAAAATATGTTCTTATCAAATAATACAAAAACATACTCATTGCTAGCGCTTCCAGCGGAAATTGTGGTGTACATACCATAAACCTATAAAGAAATAGACTGATAACAGAGAGTGGTCCAGGGCTAACATTTTTAGAAAAATATAGCATTCAACTTAGATACGATATTACCATTTATACACATAGTACGAGATAATGGTTTAACAAAGTTAATAACATTTTTTGGAAAAAGATGGCACCTTTAGGTAGTTAAGTCTCATTATATTGACTATTTCTTTCTAACTATGTTAGGCATTTGGGTTTATTTCCGCGATTCACATACCACCAAATTATTTTGGGAGAGCAAGTGCCCCCCTGCTATATAAATTTGTCTGCGGGGCTGCACCATATTAATACATGGATTGCGCGTCCCCCATACCCATACTATTGGTTTCCAACAGGGTAGGATTAGCCCAACATTACACCGGGAATTTTCACGGTGGGCCACAGCACAATAAAGGAGCCGACCGCCGCAGGTATATTGGACCGTGATTGTGAGGTGATGATCTTGATAAAAGAAAAACTATTTCAATAGTAATCTATTGAATTTATATCAATTAATAAAATGTATAAAAAAAAACAGAAAAAATTATACTGGTAGCTGGTCAAAAAATAGAATTTCCCGGTACATATTTTGGGGCTAGTCCAACCCTGGTTTCCAAGTGCCAACATTGTTAAGAAAACATAGTCAGTACCTATGTAATATAATGAGACCTATCTACCTAAGGCGTGAATCACGGAAGAAGCCCAGAAAAAATTCAACGGAAGAAAAATCCATTGAAAAAAAAATTGATTATAAATATGAACACATATATACATAATATATTGTGTTACAAGTGATAATTTACAGTTATTAATTGTTTTTTATTGATTCATTAGGTAGTTAATATATGGAACCTAAAATCAAAAAATACTAGTCTTATCAGATTATAAATAAATATATTGTTATTTATAACAATAGTCTTAATTATATACTGCATTTAAAAAAACTTACACAACTATAAAAATAATAATACAAGAATTCAATATAAAAGAGATGGTAATACCTATAATATTAGTTCGTTGCTCAAGTTTAATACAAGGGGAATGAATACACACAACCTTTTTTTTATTGATCTTAGTAACATCGGCTACTAGGTCATTAGTTATTATAATTCATGATTATTATCGGTTATCTATATTTTGCACAACTATTATTAATTGTATTATGCCCGTATTGAGTATATCACCGGACAAGATATTAAACCTATTTCAAGCCATAAGATGGCAAAAGAATGGAATCACACATGCATTTTTTCAGCTCACAAAAAAACAATATTCTTTTTATTTATTTAAATGGTTGCCATAGGTTACATAAGACGTTACCTACTTAAATATTATAAATTATAATTAGAAGAAACAGTTCACAGTATCACATTTTTTTTTTTAAACAAATCTTTGGCACAGACAATGTCGGGCAAAACAGCTATACTAGTAGTATCCTATTAGCATTAATGAACTTTTATTTTTAGTAAATGTTACATTAAATATTTTACAATTTAACTAGAATTAAAAAAATATTCAATCAAATATGGTTGCATCCCACAAAATATAACTATGGAAAATAAGATATCATCTTAATTATTACAACCCAGGTTTTTGTACGTTATTTCAGTTTTTTTTACAATGTATTATTCTCATATCAAATTATGGCTCAATTATATTTACGATTTGAAATATTTCTATTACATTTGTATATTTTTGCATGATACGACATATATCCATTCATAGACTATAGGTAGTTCTACTTATATTATTGTTGCGGTTTATTAATAGCCACAGTCGACAATCATAATTCATAATATTATAGAGATTATACAATTTTACTGTTCATCATTACATTCAAAACATGTCTATCATATTGTAGTATCGTTTACTGTCAAGAGAACGCCACACGCCCACATGTACATGGCAAATTTTACGTTCACATAATATATTTCACTCAGTAATTTCTAAAATTAGAGTGAAATGACTTCTCATAAAATTTAAAAGTAAGATTATTATCTATATGGCATCTTCTCATAGGCGTTTATATTTTAACAATTATAAAACGAGTTATGAGTATTTTAAGATGTACAAGCAATTTACAACTATTTACAAAAATTGTTTTTAATATTTTCAATTATTCATGTAATTTTTTGGATATCTACTGTTATCATTTATCAACAATATTTACTATACATAATATATTATAATAATTTGTGTGTGTGTATAAAATAATAATATTTACTTAGTTATGATGTGTATACATATTATGAATTAAATTAATGCATATCAATTCTGAGCTATATTCGGAGTTAGCAATAACGACGGACGACGCGGTTGTAAAACCATCGGACGATCGACGGTCTCTGTTTTTATATTAAAGATGGTAAATAAAAGTCCCGGGAGGGGATCACAGCGATAATGTTTGTTAGCATGATATAAGTTATGATGTTAGTTATACCTATATCATGGTTATTGGTTAATTAGAGTAATGGAGCTCGTGAGATCAAACAGTATAGGTACTTAACAAGTGTCTAATAGCTGACGAGTAGTCTCTGATACCGGGCGGCACGTTATTCCGTATTCGTTGCGTAATATGGTACAATATAAGAAACTATGAAATATATTAATATTTTATGAGTAGTTTATATCAATTATTAAATGAAGTTGGGCAATAATTATCGAACGAAAATATAATCAACTACATTTGAAATTATTTAGCTAAGTTAATCGAATTACCGGCATTGAATAAATACTAATATTTTAGGTAAAAATGTATACATAAATAACCAATAGTTAAAAAAAAGTCAAATCTCCCCGAAAATTGTATTCAAGCACCGCTTCAACTGGTCTCTACGTAAGCACTAAGCGTAAAGACGAGTAGCCGATTGCGCGACTAGGTCCTATTCCCTCATAACCTGTGATCGGGTCAGAGTCGACCGGACTACTCGCGCTGTCGGTGCCCCGAGTGGCAGTTAATACTTAATAGGGACAAGCATCGGTGGTACTCTGCAGCAGTGTTGAATCTAGGTATACTGCAGGACTGGCTTGGCCCACCTGACAAATACAACTTCTAACAAAATGCACCCATTTATATAAATGTACAATACCCGTGACGATTACCTCACATAATGGTGTTCAATAAAATTTAATTTATTTTAGATTCTGAGAGGAGCGATGAATGTATTGATTTTACAATGTTTTTTTTTTTTTTTTTTTTGTCAGTGTAAACGGGAAGTAATCGAAATAATGCTCCGATTTTCAACTTCAGTAGCGAGGGGAAGCGCCCCCG
>PVMI01067199.1:0-17153 GCA_008528875.1 Aulacorthum solani | reverse complement strand
TCTAACGAGGACAGTTTTTTGAAAGTTTATTTTCTATCCAACCAGCAATCAGTTTTCCACATTACAAGTTTTTATTTTTCATTTATTTTAAAATTGTTTTGTGTATATTTTACCCATTTTAGTATTTCAGCTCCTACAACTTCCGAGCTTTACACATGGCTTATGAGTTATGAGCATTAAAATTATTTTGATAAATTGTAGAAGTATTTTAATTTTGTGGATGAAATTATAATGACAAAGGCACATGACGATAATTAACAAGATAATATTGATATATTAAGGGGGTTTTCATTTGTAAAACAAAAGTTTATATTATAAGAAAGGTTTTGTACCTTTCTTTAGTTTTACAAAAAATTTCAATAATTTGAAAATATGGTCTTTAAGTAAATTTAAAGACTCCAAAATTCAGATTTTTAAATAGTTATTAAATAAAAATTGTGGATAAACATGTTTGGTGAATCAGTCTGTATAAATAAAATTTTGAAAAACAAACAGAAAAAGTGAGCAATAGTTTCATAATATTACCTATTATAGCTCTGTACTACTTATTCATATATAAGAGTTACATATATGTATACGATAATTATTATTTATGTAACAAATATCAATTTTTCTTAACTAAAAAAGTAATTTTATGAGTTGCCAAAAACACTGAGCAATATTATATTTTGTAAGATGAACTCAGAACGTATACTCAAATTACCAGATAATGCAGCAGCTTCATCGTTTAGCTTCTTCAAACATTTATTCAATTCTAAATGATTATGTTCTTCACTAGTTCCTTCAGTAGTAAAATCAGCTAATACAGAATTTTCATCAATTAATGACACAATCTCCTCAATGTTTGGTATGAAATGTACTCTTCTTGGACTTCTAATTTCATTAACAGGTTTTTCACAATTATCAGTTGATTCAATGTCATACCTATCACCACCGCCTTTTAAAACTCCACCACATTTCATCCCATTCATACACTCTACAATTGAGTTGTTTAATTCTTCTTGTTTAGTAAGTAGAAAAGAGCATAAGTATTTGGATAATTGACGGAGGGTGGTTGCCACTGAACGCAAATCGTCTCTAAAATGTATTATTTTTGTTTGATAAATTAAAAATATATATAGGTATATGTACATATTATAATTTATAACTTACCTCTCTTGTACAATGTCTTCGAGATCTTTGATTTGCATATCAATACTATCCTGGGATAATACCTAAAAATATAGACGTATCATCAGATAAAATATTAATATTTAACTGTGTCTATTTTTAAACGTACATAGTCTGAAGTTTCAATATCTGCATCATGTCCATTGATATTGTTTTGAAACAACTTTGGGTCAAAGGATTCTAAAGATGAAAATCGATCTACATCGTCAAAAGAAGAACTTATAATTGTCTGAAATAAAAAATTGATTGTAATAATTTTTAATGAATTGGTATATAAAAGAAATATTACTTTTTTAAGTTTGTATATTTCATTTACTAAATATGAAACTATCTTCTTATGCTTTGCATGGGTTTTTGTAATATCATCTTCAATACGTTTTGTTAATGTATCTAAGTCACAATCTTTAAGATCATTCAAACGTCTCTCAAATTGTTCTTTTAATTCACAAATCTCATGTTCATGATTATTCTTAATTTTTTCTAATTCAGCTTCAAATAAAGATTTAAGAGTCAATTTGAGATTAGATATCTCTGATGAGTTCTCAGTGCACAAACGTTGTATCTCATTTCGATGTCGTTGTTCATTTTCATCTAGTTCAATTTGGTGCTTTTCACATACTCGTTCTAATTCTTTTTTATAAGCATCATGTACTGATTCTAGTTCCATGTTTTTAATATTTTCTAAAACAAAAATAATCCATAACACTGGCTTCAAAAAATGATATAAAAAAATATATGAATTGCATACAAACAAAAATCACTACGGCAACATAAAGTTACTTTAGAGCTAATTTATTATTTGGAGCAAACTTAATTTTGATACTTATTATAATTTGATTTATATAAGATAGAATATTACCCAAATTAGTGGTGAATAATAGTCATCATAAGCTATAATTATTAATAAGTCATCAATAAAAAAAAAATAAATAAAATAGAGTAAAGATGAAATAATTGATATATGATGCTAAAAATTACATTATAAAAGTTCGTAAATATTCAATACAAAAAAATATTTATTACATTTAAAACAATAGTACGTCGATACGTTGAAAATAAAGAATTATCGGCAATTATTACAAGTTTAGACTTTGCACACAACTGGCTCAAGGAAGAACTAAAATATTATTGTAAAATGTTGATAATTATTTTGTTTAGCAGTATTTAAAATTACACAACCAAATGTCTTATCTCTTATCGCCATTACTAAATAACAAAAGTATAACTGTCAGCAATGGAAGAATATATTTACATCATGGAAGGCACCACTATAATAATAAACTCACCAAATCCGATTTTAGATTCTAAAAATGTCGATTTAAGATATCTTTAATCGTGATTTTCACACACGATTGTGGTGAGTAGTAACTTTTGTCTTCCACAGAGTATAAATCTTTATTTAGTATTGGATGCACGATGAAATGTTTCTGACTGTCGGTGACTGATTTTTTGTTAGGTTTTCGTCGTAATGGTTATTTATCAACAAACACATATTTATGATTCATAGATTTTCCTTGTAGAGGAATAATATCGAGTAGATTCTAATAGTTTTTTCCCCTAATTAAGTTTTTTTTAACTTTCAAAAGTGTCAATATTATTATTGTTTAAAGGCCACTTTAGACCACTTAAATTGTTTTATAAACCATCCTCCGTTTTTTTCAGAATTTTTTACACTACTCTGAAGTCATTGTTTTCTTGTGTGCTATTTCGAGCAAAAAACTTATAATTTAAAAATGAATTTGTTTAATCCACATTCGTAACATAGTCATAAAAATTGTCTACGAATAAACATTATTCATGTTTCCATATATTTTGTTGAAAATAATAAAATAATTTATATTATATTGTGTTTATATATAATACATATTATGTATTATTTTTTTGTGTTTATTATATTTTTGGACAAGTTGAAACCGTTTAATAAATAGTTTCTTACTCCCACTATATAATATTATTTAAAAAAAAAATGTTAATACAATATTTTTATAATACGTATATTAAAAAATAATAATAATAGTTTTTATTTGAATTACCCAATAGGCTTTGATTTATTTATTTATGTTAATTAGTCTTAATTAATTCCATGTTTGTTAGGTTTTGAGTTGGTTTTATGCTTCAAGAAATTAGGCAGGTATTGCAAAATGAATATAGATGAAAATTAGTTTCATAAAAAATCAGAGAAGCTATATGTCATTTGTCGGAGGTGTGAATATTGGGGCCCTGAGGAGGCTGTTTAATCTCCCAAGACACAAATACGTTTTATAAGTATGCCTACTGGCTACCAAATAAAACTCTTAAGTAATTTATAAGCGTGTTTTGCAGATGAATTTTGGTAACTAGTGGTATTTAGTGTATAATACATAATGTATTCCATCATTTTTTTTCTCAAAGATAGAAATGTACATTGTACGTATTATGGAAACGGACAAAATCTTCCTACTAATTCTCAGCAAGCAGAGTAGCAGACACAATCTTCCAATATTTACAGACCATGATTAATCATTTGTGTAATGGGGTCATTTGGGGGGGGGTGGCAATGTGGCTATTTTGCCCTTGTCTGATTTAAATAGTAGTCCGAAGGGCTGGTGCTGGCTTGTGCCGTTTAATAGTTGTTATATTTGATTGGCCATGCTTTTATAATATTTTCAGAAAATATTATACAGTGTACTAAGAAATAATTGTCACAACTCACAATAATATATTTTTAATTAATAATTGATAGTTGGAGTATATTTATATTTAGACACATGTGTATGTATGTACTATGTATTGATGTATGTATGTATGTATGTATGTATGTATGTTTGAGCCTTGAGGTGCGTGTGTGTGTGAATGTTTTGTGAAGGAAAAGAACATAATATTGTCGTATTCACAACAATAATAATACTTAATCAATTTCATAATCCCGTATAGTTTTATTTCAAAAATCTAAAATTAATATAAATTCTAAGATTGACCCTCTTATTCATCATAGATCTCAGACTTCAGTCAACTTGTGACAGTCGTGTATTGTAAACTCTTAATTCTTAAACTATTCTGTATTTTGTTAATTTATTTGAGTATCTTATTTTACCCATATCAAAATTTAATTATTTCGTGACGTACATAAATATTTTAATATGGACAAAGCGTGTCTCAATAAAAAATAAATGGGCAATGTCATAATATGACATCTAAATCGTAATAATAGTTTACAGAGTTTTAATTGTATAGGTATATAGTTATTTTTTTATAAAATATCTGCTTCTTTATATTTACAAATGATATTGTTACCTAGTAAAAACGGCTGAAACAATTCGAAAAAACATATTTAAAATATAAAATAAGTTAAGTGAGAACGGTAATTTGATAAAACGTAAGTAAATATTTCCTCGCGAGCTGTTTTTTTTACTTATTTGGGCTGGTCAAAACCTTGCCCCTAACCTCTATTGAAAATTGAAATGACGCCACTGTGGTCAATATAATTATTAATTACTTACACACTTCACATACATTTTCATACGTAAAAACTGAGAATATTATAATTTGAAAACTTTGGTCTACTTTTGGTTTCTGGTGCCTGGTGACATCATTTAATATAGATGGTAGGTACTTTTAAAGGTTGCCTAAGATTTAAAATTCTAAGTACTTTCCAAATACATTGGGGAAAAATTATATAGAAAATGGGAAGTGTAAATCAAAACAAAATTTTTGATAGAATCCATTTGATTTCAAAAATGATTTCTGGGTCCAAGAGCTTGAAAATATAATGCAATTTAATTTTAAATTTTGGCAAAATTGATCGAAATCACGAATATTCTGTAGTTAACAATGTATAAAACGTCCAATTTTTAAAGCTGAGAATTCGGTGTAGGTATCCACAATCCACTTGCCCATTTTATTTGATACAGTAATTTCATAAATATAGAAAAAGTAAATAAATCACGAATGACCCTTATAATTTATGGAGTATGTGTTACCTAAAGGCTATAATCATCTTTTACTGCTAATTACAAAACGAATTATTGGGTGAGTTTTAAATTTTTAATTGAAATATCTACATAATATTAATTTTTTACTAAAATGTATGATTATACATAATTATTTATTATACATAGGAATTTGTTAGTAGCAAATTAGAAATTAGTAATTAGTGTAATTACAATTGACATACGATTATAAAAATTATTACGATAATAATAATTTATAATTTATATAAATATGAATGTGTATTAATGTCAACGTGTTTATGTGTGGATTCGTTAATCGTTTCGATCAAAGCCGGGAAGCGGTGAATAGTATTCAGAGTACTTTATTTATTTATATTCAATACTGTATATTAATATCTTATTGAATTTATTATGAATTTAAGACTATTAAAACTATATAATGTGCATTGATTGATTAGACCACCATCATATATTTTATTAGATATAAATAATATTAATTATCATATATAAATGAAGATTAAACTACATATCACATAATATGCGGCATATCATAAGCCCATATTAAATTATAGTAAGTATTATTATTTAATATTAGTAATTTTTTTTGGATATGTTAATAATAAGCCGACTGGAGTTGGCGGCTGGTGGACGCCGGACGGTGGTATCAGGATTTCAAGCGTGTTAGAACCATAGATAATATATACATGTATACATTAACTATGGTTAAAACGCGGAAGCGTTGCCGAACGTTCAGAAATCATATTATCGGAACGCCACAAGATTATAACCTCAAAAAACGGCTAGATCGTCAGCAGCTGCAGCTGTTCGATCGTGGAACAGAAAACGTACAACACGTTTTCCGGTCGACCGGCTGACGAGACGTGTTGACGACGGACGAATGAATTAGGAAAAACGAGTACGAGCGACTGGAAAATTAATTGGTTGACTAGCGAGCGGCCGGCGTTTTTCTGATCGCCGGACGCGCTGGTTTTCTTCTCCAAGACAATCTTTTCGCGGCAACCACCGTGATGAAAGCCCCAATTGGTCGCCACCCGTCAAGGTCGGCACCCGTGGGCCAATCGCGAGTCGTGTACTGTCAGTAAAACGACCGGCTAGCTGGGAGGGAGCAGCACCGGTGGCGGACAGCGCTGTTTACGCCGTGCAGAACAAACGAACGAAAGGGCACTCACACGCTCACACGGACGGGCCACAAACTACTATTTTTTACACACACACACACACGCACATGCGGCTTTAAATACACAATTTATATATGTATTATGTAGTTTTTTTTCTTATTATTTCTCCACTGCATTCCCTCCCGCAAGGTCTCTGTCACACGCACGCGGCTCTCTCTGTCTTTCCGTCGGCTGCTCGCGTTCGTACACGGTACACGCCACAATCATTTTCTTCGTATTCCTTGCGATGTCTCATCCCGTGTTGCGCGCTATCGTTTCGCGTCGTAACGTACCGTTTGCCGATTTGCTCGTCGTCGCCGTTGCTGTCGAAGATACCGCCGCCGAAAGATTGTGAAAAACAATACCATGGAATGGTAGTGCGGAACGCCACTGTTACGGACTACCGCCGCCATCGCCTCCGCTACCGCCGCCACCACCACCAACGCGGCGACGACAATGGACAATAGTGCGACCCAGGTACATAGCAGTTTTTTAATCATTTGAGCGCGGTCGTTTTTCTGTACGTTGTGAGTAAATCAGTTTGGCCGACGTTTTCCCCCACGCGGAGTTTCGCGTGTCCGGCCGGAACACGTGGTGTCCCGCGACGTTGGCGTATTCGGCTACTCCTGCTGTCGTCCTCTCTGAACCCGACGGGCCCACAAAACACGCGTGTTCTGTGCACATGGCCGGCGGTGCAGCCGTGTCGCTGTCGCCGTCGCCGCTGGTCACGGTAGCCGTGGTGCTGTACGAAGTTCGCCTTTTCGTCCCAGAGAATGTTCTAGAACATATGGTCACCGGCGGGTTAAAGGTGATCAGGGCATGTGCACTCTAGGTGTCCGGTCAGACGTGCCTTTCACGTTATCGTTCCGAATTTTCTTTTATTTTTTGAGGTTAGGTACGTATTTGGTGCATATTGAAGCAAAAGCAAGTTTCGGTATTGTGAGCTCATCTCAGGTCGGTTATAAATACGCCTACATAGCTATACTTACTGGATCGTGGTGTCGGGTGGTGGTCAGTGGTCATTCTGCCGGATTTCCGGCACACGATTCAAACGTAAGCTTTCCCCCTTTAATCTCCTTACTGAATGGAATGTCTGTGTCTAAGCTTTTAGTTTGATCGCCACCCGTGTGAAAAATTGACGAGTACACGGTCTGTAAACATCCCCAAGTTAAATGCTTTGTTTTCGTTCAACATTTAATATTATATTTGAATTTCAAATATCAACAACTCAACACAACATATTTTATTGGCTATTGGCCATCGAATACATACCAATGGCTATTGTTAACAGCCATAAAAAGTTAATTTTAACTATAGGTATCTTATACTTAGCATGCCTGAATGATACTGCAATCCACAATTAAATCCTCTACTGTATTTTGTATCATTGCATGTTTTGTGCAGAGTACCACGTCAAACTAATTTAAATATAATCAATTTTCGAATTGTAAATATTCAGTAGGTATGTTTTTAAGGTTATGTTTCTTTTATGAGTATATTTTTAAAACATTCTTACTTCTTATGATCTTTGTGGTATTCTTACAATTAATAGGTAGGTTATAACTACCAAGTGTAATTGATTTAGTTAATTTACCTTTCTCAATATTATGTATGTGATAAATTTATGCCTGTGCCGCCTGTGCTTACGAAATATTCATCCACATTTGAGTCAGCATTTAGTAATTATAATTTACTACAAGCGTTACAAAAGTGGTAAATTAAGCTTTATTATTTCTTAGGTATCGTTTTGGTACTTAAGAAAGGTAGAAGATTTTCTGACAGTTGACCTTCACTTCATGTGTTTGGGTCAGAATAGCGAAAATTACATAAACCTATGTTATTAATTCCACAACTGTGTATCTAATTTATCTAATTAAGTTAAAAATACAATAATGAACAGTATTATGAAAATAATAAAAGTACCTCTACATATAATTTTGGTTCTAAATGTTTTTTTTTTATAATGAAATTATAAAGCAAATCCTCTTATATTTACATTGCCTATAACTAGTACGTATACTTTTAATAATAATTGGGTAGTAAACCATTAAAATTTATTTTGTAATGTATAGGTACCTGTACTAATTATAATCTTATGACACCTGAGAACAAGTTAAAAGCAAAGAATCAATGATTAACTTATGAATAAAATAAAACCATTTGTTACAAATAATGTTATAAATTATAATAATTAAACTCCAGTTTGTTAATGCTTAATACAGTTATAGGATCTCTTAGCCATGTAAATGTTAAGATAAAGTTAATTTTTTATTCAAGTGTTAAAAAAGTAGTTAAGTAGTTTTATTAACTTTATTTATACATAAGTACCTAGATAGGTATACTCATCTGTATGTGTTTAAAAATATAACATTTTTATCCAGTTCCTATTGCTATGCAAGTTTTTGAAATAGTTTTAAAAGGTTATTAATTCAGGATAAAAAATATTAAGTAGGTATTGCTAATAGTTAAATTTCTATTGTCAATACTCTACTCCTTGATGTACTGCAACACTGTAGAGTAATTCTTTTTCATGAAATATTCATGTACCTATATCATTCACGCTAATATGTTAATTTTTACTTTATGATTACTATTTCCTTTGAAAAATACATAAATTAAAACTATATATTCATTTTTCTTTCAAAATATTTTCCATATAATTAATTACAGAAATTGATATTTAACAATGCTATGTTTGTTATGTGACTTCATTTACTCTTTAAGGTGATGTGATACCTGCATATGTTGTGTCCATCCGTTTCCATCTAACAAGTGCGTAAAATAGCAAATTTTACACTCAGCAGATCATGTTTAGTTCTGTTAGTTAAAAAATTTGGGTGGAGTGACCTCTTATATAATTTAAAGGTAAAATTATTATCTAGTGCTCCATGTAGCCTGTTGTTGATATTATTTTTAAGAAAGATATGATAATTTTAAAATGTACAGTTTAATAAAGGTTATAACTTACTTAATGATAATATATACAAAAAGCCCATGTAGGGCTCTTAATCTTATCTTTAAATTTTATAAGAGGTTTATTCTCTCTAATTTTTAAACTAACTGTGCTAAAAATGATCTACCGAGCGTGAAATTTGCTATATTATGCACTTGTAAGAAGGAGACCATACATGTGGGTATCACATTCTCTTAAATACTCAGTTATTATTTCAATTTTAGTTATCCTATAGAAGTGTGTATGAAAGATACTTCATATTTCGTTTAAATAAGTTTAATTCTATCCACGTTTGAGTCAGCTATTTGTAATTAAAATTTAACTATTCAGCGTTACAAATGTGGTATACAAACGATATCCAACTATTAATTGTCGTTTTGACGATTTGATAATGGAATAATTTTCTGACAGTTGATATTTCGTTTGTTATGAATATATGATATATCAGAATAAAGAAAATAACAGTTTGCTTATTATTAACAATCTAAAAATATAAACTTATCTGTTATTAATGTTATGAATTTTATTATTTAACATCTTAAAGTTTCTATTCTAAATTTAAGAGTTCCAGAATCCATTTCTATCTGATACTTGAGGGAATTTGATACTAATATTTTTAAAGTTTATATAGGTAATTTCAAAGTGTGTGAGCTTACGTTGTGTAAATGTGCATAGTAAATTTTTATTATCAAGTTGACGGTAACAGAATTTTTTTTAGAACTGTTAACAGACGCCGGCATTAATACAACAATAAGTTTTTTTTATTATTTCAGCTGCTAATTTAAGCACTAAACTAACCACAATCTGTTATATAATTGATAATAATTGATTTTGTTATGTACACCGTTAGACAATTAAGTGAAAATCCAAACTGGCCCCGTGTCTTCATTTTTTGAATGAGTACCACTAATGTTACCCTGAATTTTGTAACATACAAAAAGTAAAAATATTGACTATCTAATCCTGAAAGTCAAACTCCTTCCTCTAGTACCAGAATATTGTAAATGACTACCTACATATTACATTTTTAAATAATTATTTTTATTTCAATAACAATTTTAAATCCTTAAAACATTCAAAATTAAAAGAATATTTTCAGAAGTTTTATCCATTTACAAGTTGGTTACATATTTTTACATTGTATATCTGCAAAAGATATGACTATTTTAGGAGGAAATAACTGATATTTGTCCCTTGATTAAGATTCTATACTGATTTTTTTCTATTTGTCTAGGAGTTTGAGTTCCTTGATTTCACAGACATCAATGACATGGAACGTGGCCGATTACTGCACATGCTGTATTCTGCACGGAACGAGTCATGGGTGTCTGGAGAAGATGGATTCAAACATCCTGATTTTCCATGGACTTTTCGCGGTACTCAACCTCAGGCACTTCCTCCACCAGGTTTAATGAATGAAGTGGGCAACATCACACATATTTCTGATTGGAATACAGCAGCAGATGAATATGGTATTTTAACTAACTTTTTTCTTATTTTTTAATCTTACTTATTTAAAATACAATGCTTTCAACGCTTAATAATAGTTTGTGGTTATCCAACAGTTAATGGTGATGCAGAACCTGAAAACCCTGTGATGATAAATGGTGGAAATTTTGTTCCTGGTCCTCCTCCACCCGTTTATCAAATGGTGCCAAATCCTCCAGTTTATATGGGTAATGTGCCTCCGCCAGTACATGGATATGTTCCATCTCAAATGTCGCCATATCAACAACCAATGTATCCTGGACCAGAACCCCCTATGGACCCAAATCTTAGGCGCCCAAACATTTCCAGGAATCCAAAAGGAATTCCTCCTCCGCCAAATGTAAAACGGAATAATGATATAGCATATCGACATCCAGACAATATGGAAATGGCAAATTATCAATCACCACCAACATATATTGCTGTCCCTCCTCCACATTATTATTATTCACCTCAAAATAGTCCGTTATACTTGCCTCCTCATCATGGGCATCCAACATATCCTATGTACACTCATCCACATCCTACTTTATACAATCCATACCAACAACCTGGTCCTATGTACCATTCACCACCAGCTGGTCAAGTACCTCAACAACCTCTTTTAGTCGAATCATGCAAACCTAATGTTAATCCAATTCCACCAGTGCATAATATTTATCCTCAAGTACCAGAAAATGTTAATGAGACTCCAGTGGATCCAGTAATAATGTCAATATCACAGGATAAAGAAGAAGAGTTACAAATACAACCAGACTGTGTAGAAGTTGTTGAAATTATACCAGAAGTAACGAGGGATGAACGATTAGTTATTGTGAGTGAAGTGCCTATTGTTGTAGAAACAATTCCTCCAGTTGAAGCTTGTGAAAAAATTAAAGAACCCCCACCTATTAAAACAAAAAAAAAGAAAGAACCTGCCCCTACTATTCCTTCAGATGTTGTGGTACAAGAAATCCAAAAGCCCAAGAAAGAAGAAACTAAAACTGAAGATGTAACTCCTGTTATAGAATTTAAAGCAGAAACTCCTTTAAATCAAGAACAGGCTTCTTCATCTTCTATTCCTCCCGTAGTTATACCTGAAGTTCAAGATACTGAACCTGTTAAACCCGTTTTTAAGACATGGGCAGGACTATTTACTGGATGTACTAGTACAAGTAATGATAAAGTTTTCACACTACATGGTAGTAGCCAACCAACTATCAATACCAATACAGAATCTATAATAATGCCATCAAGAATTTTATCTGATAATGCAATTCGGACATCAGTATTTGTAACCAATAACAACCAAAAACAAACGTTACCAGTTAAACCTAGGGCATCAAACAGCAACTCTTTATCTAATGTTGATGACAATACATTGAATTTACAAAGATTAGGTGGTAAGTCACATTGTTTATGTTTTAATATTAGATATTGATAATAGAGACTAATGTGATTATTATTTTTTGTGTAGAATTTCTTTCGATTTATAATTTGGATCATAAAACTGCTCATTTACAACCTCGAGGTTTGACCAATCGTAATACGCGTTGTTATATAAATGCCACATTGCAAGCTTTGTTAACATGCCCTCCTTTTTTCAACCTCATGAGAAGTGTACAATTTAAACTCAAAAATAGAAATAATCGAGGAGGACCACAAAAATCCCAAACCCCAATCTTAGAAAGCATGTATGTTATATCTAGTACATAAATGCTTACCAAAATTCCAAATAATAACTTAATTTTGAATATTAGGGTTCAGTTCATTGGAGAATTTCAACAATTAAGCATTAAAAATGGTAGAACTACCCAACAGCAACGTCAAGCTACATCTGTGGCTACTCAGGAAACACCTGATACTGGTCCAGCATTTGAACCAAGTTATGTTTATAAGATATTGCCAGCTTTTGAAGAAGGTCGTCAAGAAGATGCTGAAGAGTTTATGAGTTATCTTCTTAATGGAATTAATGATGAAATGATTGAAGTAAGTTATAGATTTTTTCTATCATGCATTTGTTAATTAATATACTGTTTTCAGCTAATCAAAATGAGCAAATCTAACATAAGCAATGGTGAAACACCAGCCGAAGTAGATGCTATCGATAATAACAATGAATGGAAGGTTAGTACTTGTAATTTTTTTTATAAATACTGATAGTGTAAGTTTTTGTAATTTTGTATTCATATATATTTTAGGAAGTTAATGGTAAACATAAAATGGTGACCAGAAGAACAGTTATGGAAAAAACTCCTTTGTCAGAGATATTCCGTGGGCAGCTACGTACTCGCACAGTGAAAAATGGTGAAAATGAACCGACTGAAAATATTGAACCTTTCTTCACGCTTAAGCTAGACATTGAGGTATATCTTATTGTAAAACTAATAAAATATAATAGCCATCATGTATTATAAATATTATATATTCATTTTAGAAAGCAAAATCTGTTCGGGAAGCTTTGGACATGCTAGTTAATAAAGACACTTTAGAAGGATTAACTTGTCCGAAAACCAACCGTGAAGTAGATGCTTACCAACAAGTTACTATTGATGAACTACCTTATGTCTTACTATTGCATCTTAAGTGTTTTGAATACAAGCAACAAAAATTGACTAAAATTGTGAAAAACGTTGAGTTCTCTGTTGATCTTAAAATTGAACCTAGTAAGTGCCTATTTTATTACTTAAAACACAGATTCCATATTTCTGTTTTCTTCAAATCTATTTGTATTTCATGAGATTTGTTTTTGAAATTTGGGTACATAAATTTGACTCTTAAGAGTAGCATTTGGGTAAATATATATTCAAAAGCTTAGTGTAGTGTCATACAAATAATATTTCATAATTTTATTACATTGTGTCCCTGCCCACTTTTGGTCTACTTATAGCTTAATATTAATACTTAACTTGTGTACAAAAGTGGAAAATAAAAACTATTTTCTGACAGTTGACCTATTCTAAAAAACAATATTCTATGGTCAGAATAACGAAAATGACATTTTTATGTATAAATAATAATAAACATAAACGTGTAAACAACAAATGATATATTGTATTTAAAAAAAAAAAAATTTCACTAAATGTTAAAAATATAGTGTTACAACTGTTATAATTAATTACTAAAACTAAGTCATATGTACAACACGGCTAGATTTTTCAATCTTATGGATTGACTGCTTAAATAGCATGAACATTAATTACGAAAAAATATTTGTTGTTTGTTTAATATAAATTTTTTTTTATATTTATTAATTGCAATTAAAAATAATACTGTAACAGTTATTATATTAAATGAGGTTTTCATAATATTAATATGCTGATGGAATTAATTATCTTTGGATAATCTTATACAAAAATGAATTTTAGGCGAAAATAAATGGATATTAATATATTGATTAAAAAAAATTTTTTGCAGGGCTCATATCAAAAAATTCCAAGATTAACATGAAGACTAGGCAGTATAAGCTCTTTGCAGGTAAATACATCCTAAATGTAATCATGCCTAACCAACAACCTCATTGTATTAAAGTCTGCTTATATAAGTATATATTGTTTTATGGGTGAGCTAAAAACAGGTATATTATCTTTGGTTTGTGTGTATGGAACTTTTCTATTTATGAATTTTTCTAAAGAAATAGCTGAAACAGCATCTTATGTTAGTATATATATATTTGATTCCCAGGCAAATTATGTTTTCACCCCATTTTATTTAAGCCGGCTCATATAATTATATATTAATGTATGGGTGTGCTAAGAATGGGCATATAATCTTCAGTTTGTGTGTATGGAACTTTTCTATTTATGAATTTTTCTAAAGAAATAGCTGAAACAGCATCTTATGTTAGTATATATTTGATTCTCAGGCAGATTGTTTTCACCCCGTTTTATTTAAGCCGGCCTATATGACTATTTATTGTTGTGTAGGTGTGCTAAGAACGGGCATATTATCTTCGGTTTGTGTGTATGGAATTTTTCTATCTATGAATTTTTCTAAAGAAATAATTGAAACAGTAACTGATGTTAGTATATATATATTTGATTCCCAGGCAAATTATGTTTTCACCCCATTTTATTTAAGCCAGCTCATATAATTATATATTAATGTATGGGTGTGCTAAGAATGGGCATATAATCTTCAGTTTGTGTGTATGGAACTTTTCTATTTATGATTTTTTCTAAAGAAATAGCTGAAACAGCATCTTATGTTAGTATATATTTGATTCTCAGACAGATTGTTTTCACCCCGTTTTATTTAAGCCGGCCTATATGACTATTTATTGTTGTGTAGGTGTGCTAAGAACGGGCATATTATCTCAGTTTGTGTGTATGGAATTTTTCTATTTATGAATCTTTCTAAAGAAATAGCTGATACAGTATTTAATGCTAGTTTCTATATTTGATTCCTAGGCAAATTATGTTTTAACCCCGTTTTATTTAAGCCGGCCTATATGACTATTTATTGTTGTGTAGGTGTGCTAAGAACGGGCATATTATCTCAGTTTGTGTGTATGGAATTTTTCTATCAATGAATTTTTCTAAAGAAATAGCTGAAACAGTAATTATTGCTACTATTGAACATAATTATTTTTTAGGTTGGATTTACATTTTTTATTTCAGACAAGTTTTTTTTCGTAAGATTTTTGTTATTGGTTACAAATTAGCAAAACATATTTATGATTCATAAATTTTTCTTATAGAAAAAAAATATCTAGTTAAGTTATGCTGCTGTGGTTTATATTTGATTCTCAGCCAAATTATATTTTCACTCTGTTTTATTTAAGCCAGCTGCCCATATGACTTTATTTTGTTTTAAGGATGTGCCTGAATTCAAGCATATCATCTTTGGTTTAGTATATTTTGTAGAATTCTTCTATAGAACTAACAAATTATAACTAATAGGAATTTTTACATGATTCAAAACAATGCTGTTTTTCCAATTTCATTTAAGTGTTTGTAAAAGTGTAGTTTTTGAGTTAGTTTTTTTTTAAATAAGATGTAATATTTCAAGTGTGTGTTTTAGAATCACACATGTGTTATTCATACACAATTCTAAATAAATAAATATGTTAGTTCTTCAATTTTTCGTACAACAGACTATTAATTATTTACATATCCAATATTAACCTACATTGTTTTTTGTTTATAATTCAAGTTGTCTATCATGATGGTAAAGAGGCAAACAAAGGTCACTACTTTGCTGATGTATTCTATGTGGCGCTCGGTAGATGGTTACGGTTTGATGACGCTTCTGTACGTTTTGTCACCGACAAAGAAGTTTGTCAGCCAAAGCCTCCTTGTATGCCGTATTTGCTGTACTACAGAAGAAATGACACAATTGCTGCACTCTCTGCATTTGATAATAAAGGCAGATAGTTTGTTATTTTTACTGACATTTTGGTACGTATTTTGCTACGCCTGGGCCACATGTGTAAATTTGCATGATTATTTTTTTAAACATAATTTTTTTTATTATTATTATTTATGTTAATTTATTATTTTTTAGATGTATAATTATCAAAATGAAAACCCCTTAGTGAGATACATAATATTTCTTATGGATAGATATTTATACTTAGTTGGCCTTCATAGACATTGGGGGGTTTTTTCTTTTTTCTCTATGTTGAAGCATATTAACACAGGGTTACTTTAAACAAAAATGTTTTTATTATTATTATTTACTAAAATAAAGATAATAATAATAATAATAATAATAGTTGTATTGTCTGCTGACAATTTTGTTAGTTTTTCTCTTAAAAAATACTGTCATTTTTTTTTTAAGGCGTATTTAAAGCGTGACAACATGTTAATGGTTAAGTGAAGTATAGTTTGTTTTTGCCTATTTATGCAAGGCCTTTGTAACATATTATAAATATAAATGATACGAGACTAAAATTACTATTTTTTATTAACTCAATTATTTGTTAATATAAATAATTTTTTAATTACATATATTTTTTTTTTTTTTGTAAAGTATTAAATTATGTTTGTATATAAAAATTAATTGTAATGTAAAGTATCTTAGAGATTATTGAGTCATGGTTGATTTATTTAATAATTAAAGAAAAATTAATATGTATAATGATAATAACTAAGTGAATACTGAAACCCAATGGAAACGTTGAATATATTTTTCAAAAATCATTGGCCTATTTTATATACAACATGTATAATAAATAATACTATATGTGTATGTATATTTATATATCATTTCTTTTAATTTTTTGAATCATATGCTTCTAAAAATAGTTTAAATTGTTTTATTTGCATTTTACTATCGTGTTTATATATTATTATTATTTTTCTTAAACTGATGTTTTGAATATACAAAAATAGGATTGTAATAATAATCTACTCGTGTAAACGTCATTTATAATTTTTAATGGGTTTAATTTATGTTTCTTTTTTTTTATTATTATTATTATTATATTATTATTTGTGTAGTTACACACAAACT
>PVMI01067196.1:9693-20607 GCA_008528875.1 Aulacorthum solani | reverse complement strand
TGGATCTACGATCTTTGCCAATAAAACTTTTCCTATTAAACAGCATAGATTTGGTAATTCTTTTAGACCATCTCAATGCATGACAGAAGTTGCACATTAAATTCATATTTTCTATAGTTAATATATTTCTATAATCATTATTATAATTAAACATGCTATAATTTTATCTTCGACTATATTAATTTGATATTGCATTTGTGAATGATTATTTCTAGATAAGCGGTCAAGGTTTGATTTTCTCTTTATGGGCATTATGGACCAATAAAGCAAAAATTCTTCAAAACTAAGACTAATCGATGCAAATGAAAAATGATCCAGTATGACCCAGAATATTGCACTGTTTTATTGAAATCTCAATGGATAGAAATAAAGTAAAATAAGTATATGTATTGGCTTATTATTTCGACGGTATGTATTTTATCGTTTAAATTTGTATCATTTAAAGTTATTTTTAACTTTTTTTACTATGCATATTGTTGGTGTACGCTCGATGGGTAAGTGTGTCTCTTACGTACGAGATTATTTTTATCGATAAACTTCTCAGAGCTATTCATATCCACTCGCCGATATAAAACGCATAATTCGACGGACAAAAAGGTCAATATGCAGGTAGCTGGAAACAAGCGGTCCGCCGTTCCGCACAATATGAGTAGGTCTACAATTTACACGTTTATTTTAATTAATAATAACTTATTATTTATGAACTGTGTCGGACTAAATGTAATATGCTTAAAACTTGGTGTGTGATGTCCTTTTTAATTTAAAAAAAAACTGCATGACCATTGAATAAGTAGTTTCGAAGACAATCCTTATAGCAAAGATTCCAATTGCACTTTTATATATCATATAGATAGGTCCATATAAGTTTCAAACCTCCACAAAAAATATGTTTAAATAATAATGAAATAAATAAAATCGTTAGGTTAGGTTAGGTTTTTGTTTGTTTAAATATCGAATTTTCGTTCATATTTCAATTTAAAATGTCTAAAGAAAAATCTAGTTTATAGATATTTTAGAGTTTTTTGGTTTCAGTATGAACTACTTGTAAGGAACCTTATATTACATTTTGAAGTCTTAGCTTTAAAAATTAAACACTTAATACATTTTATTGTTTTAACTATAAAATAAATTGCAATAAATAATTCATGATTTTTAATGTTTGTCAAAATTTGAACTTCAAATGCTCATAAAAAGACTAGTGCCTATGTATATTTAATATTTTTAAATTACATAAATAAAAACTTATAAGGAACATGTATGAAATTTTAATTTTTTTGACCAGATGCAAAATGTTTTATTAATATTTATAGACAAAGTACAAAAAAAAAAAATTGTGGAATGTTTATGAATAGCTCAAAGAGACTCAAAATGTGTTGAAATTATGCAATGTAGAAGATGTTAATACAAACAATCGTTAAAATTATCAAGTATCTTTGATTTTTTTCACTTCTCTTGAAATCTAAAATACATTGATAATTGTTTGTTACTAGCAGTTCAGTGTAAATCAAATTATTATAATGCAAAATATTTAATTTATATAATATACAAAATGTGTTGTATGATCTGATTAGTATTCCACCATTTAAGCTTTAACATATTTTCTAAATATAAATAAAGATATACATTATATAAATCACTAGATAGTTTAAACTAGAAACTTAAATAATTTAACTTGAAACAAACATTTAGAATTTAGAGTGTAAAAACTTTTACGTCTGAACTTTCACAGCAAGCAAAAAAGGCATAAAAAATATTATCAATAATTTTTGAAACTCCTAACAAACAAACAAACAAAAACAATTAAAAATAGATTAAGTTAATTATTATGGCTATGCGAATGACAGAAGGAACTGAACTAATGAAATAAGAATTAATTATTCATTATAATATAGACAAACACAGCTTTTCAATGATTGTTAAAGACCTACTGTCATATTATGTACAACTAAATGTTAAATAATCTCTGAAAATACATTTAATTTCAGTTTGTTTTTATTTGTTTTATATTTGAAAAGAATTTCAGTTTTTCGAAATAGTTAAACTGTTAAAAATATCTATGTATATTTCACTTTCTGAACTGAGTGATGATTTTTTTGGTTTTTTAATAATCCTCATTATTTTGTCCTTTTTAACTACCTACCTATACCTATTTAATTTTGTACCTGTCATACCCTTTTGCCTTTTGGAATAGTAAAAGTGCATCAATCTTAAACTTTGAAAGTGGCCTATTGTATAATATTGAATCTAGTTAGTACTTCTATGGGTTAAAAGTAAAAAATTAAGAGTAGTTTTCAAAATAATCTAGAATATTGAATTACCCTTAAAAAAACTCAAATATTTAATTTCAATAATTTTTGACAAAATCGATTTTGTTTATTTGTAGTATTATTCAAAAATAAGTCACTGTATAATTACTTGAAATTATCACCAAATATTTATATTGACATTAACGATGAACTAGACATCATGTAAATTTAAATAATTGTGTCTCTTTTTGAGCTATTTTCAGATATTTATCATATCAGAGGACTTATCATTAGACTGAAATTTAGTATATCCAATACAATAACCTACCTACTCGAAGAAGAGATAGGTACACTTGAAATATATATTATACAGCAGACTCACTTCTTTGTTTTGCAATAGATAATTTTTAAATATTCACGTTAGTCTTTCTATACCTCAAAAATGGTCACATTTGTATGGTTATACCAATCATCAATTGTATTTATTATTTTAAACAACAAATTAATAATCCCAGAACATTAGCTTGTTAAGGATAATCTTATTTATTTCAGAATCATATTAGAATTATAGAAGTCAAATATTTTTATGTAGTAAAATTTAAAATAATTTTATTACTAATTCATGAAACTTGAATACGACCCTATTCATGTTATATTTTAATAACTATTAGGTATTCCTATTAAAATCTCAAAGAATATTATTCTTAACAATTATTATACCTTTCTAGATTTTTGATAATTGAGATGCAATGAAATTAATGTTACTCAACGTTTTTAGATGATTACACTTTTTATAAATTTAATGAAATTATACATTATGTCTTGGGTTTTGTTATTCATATAAATAAAAGCTAATAAAATCTGTAAAGAAACATTTAAATATTTGAAATATTTACAAATTACCAAAAGGTTCTACATCTGTAACTATACCATATAATATATAATTGTTATTTTCACATTGTTTCAATAGTTTAACATTTTCACCAGGACAGCGCAAAGTTTAGTAAGAGATGTAGTGTCTTATAGAATTGTGTATCCGTTATAAATGAAGCTTTATTATACTGTTTACAGCTGCAGTCCAAGGCATACACTAGGACTATCTTACTTCCTAAACGTCTGGATTGGTTCTCAAGTAATTACTATGTACTTAGGGTTAGGTGACTCAAAATTTGTTCTCAGTTGAAATTATTATTTTAAATTTAAAATAATATCTAATCCATTATATATTATAAATTTTTGTTAAAACGTTCACTGCGGTCGTGTTCCTATTATATTGTGTCCTACTGTTATTGTTTTTACTCTCATACTATAATATGTAGGTCTTAAGTGTATAATATATATTATGCTTTCGAAGAAAATAATGTATTAAAATTGTATCAAATTGCATTACCACTACATATATATTCTACTAAAAAATTGTCCCTA
This sequence comes from Aulacorthum solani, assembly GCA_008528875.1. Lineage (NCBI taxonomy): Eukaryota > Metazoa > Arthropoda > Insecta > Hemiptera > Aphididae > Aulacorthum > Aulacorthum solani. The sequence continues at coordinate 16,936 of PVMI01067196.1, read as the reverse complement.
GCTGATTGTTTATAATCGCCTCCTCTATCGAATTATCGGTAGTTGCATTAATATCCCAGTGGGAACCGATTCGGCTTGCCGACGAAAGTCTCGCTTCCGCATCAATAACGTAATAAATTTGTTTCGTGTAAATAGAATAAATAGATACCGTGGTCTAACCAGTAACCTCGTATTATATATAGCTATCGAATACACCACAAATGACTGTTGTTCGTTTCCAGGAGTAGCTAGTATTTCAACAGCTAATCGGGTCTCACCGAAGTGGTAAAGCGTGGTGGTATAGGTACCGGCTACTGCGCACACAGTGGAAAGGGATCATGTGAAATGCGCATCCGACGACATTATAATATTATGTTCGACATTGTGCTTTTAGCAGTGAAAACCCGCACTCAGGGCAGTGCTGCAGTTGTGCCAGGCCGACGACACGAGGGGTGAGAAAGTTTTGCTCAGTGGCTTTGAAAATACTAATCATAATCGTAATAACGGTTATAATGGTAACTGTAATAATAATAATAATAATAATAATAATAATAATATGTTGGCGAACCAAGTGTTAACACTGAGCCCCGTTTATGCGTGCGTGCGTGTGTACGTGATTCGTGTGTGTGACACCGTCGATCCGATATAATATATAATTACAAACCGTTCGCCAGTCACGTCTCGCGATGAGCTTTGACGATATTGTAATACCTTTCGTGGACTCCAACCATTGATGATATTCCGGGTCACTGCAAAAGTTCCGTAGTCACCAATGCGGGCAATACAGTAATTTCAGATATTAATACGTTTTTGCAACAGGAAAAGCGATCTTTAGTAGGGTATACACCACCGAGCTATAATAATCTTGAGTTGGTTATATTTTATTATTAAAACTGCCTACCTAATAATATTGATCATGTAAAATATATATAGGGTGGTTAAAATTTTACTTCATTTTTAAAGATGATATTTTCCCCATTTTTACATCCCATCGTCTGGTGGAGTTCGTATACTTCATAGAATATATAATAGTAATCATAATAATAATAACAATAATAATAATGAATTAATATCGCCATCATCACTTCTGACATACTTGAGTTGCCAAAATTCGTTATGCTAATTTAGTATAAATATTAATTAGTATAACATAGTGTTGTTTAGAGCTGAACTAGTAATATAATATAGTGTATACGAAATTAGTATAATACTGTGTTTACGACCGTATATTATAATGGTTCAGTGAATAGTGTGAAGAGTGACCTTGTAATATACAGACGTGTTTCACTACACCTCTTCAAGTTGTAGACTTCACAAGTTGTAATAGGGTTTAAGAAATATACTCAATCGGAGTTGACGGGTGTACATATTTCTTAAGATGACACGACACGCTAGCGTGTCTTATGGCAAATTAGTATACGTATGAACTTTGTTCTCACTCTTGAGTTAAAAAAAAAAAAGTTTATGCATATCTACCTTTACCTAACTGAACTATAATAATATTATGCATATGATGTTCGAAATAATTACTATCGCGAACAGCTAATTGTGGGTGTTGCTTTTAAATGGTAAATGTACAAAGGCTGAATGGTGAATTTATAATGCTTCATTATAAGTACAGACAAATCGGCGCCGTTACTAATACAGAGTGTTTGATGTACAATGAAGTATGTTTTATTAATTTTATATATTTATTCATAAGTAGACTTTGTGTTTCGATAGCTTCCAGTAAAATGAAAAATATAATTTCAATATCTCAAAAGTCAAAAACGGTTCACCGACCATTAAATGTATGGTCACTATAATTATTTTGATAAGCTGATAGGTCATATTAATTTTGAGTATGAAAATATATACCTAATCTTGACAGGGCGATAATTGAAAAGATTATACCCAGAGTTTGATATAGGTAAGTACGTGTATTTGAAATACAAACAGAAACATTGAACAATAGTTTGATATTAGTTATTATAGCTTTGCACTATAATAGGTATACATGGTATATCTATATTACTTTATGAAAGCACTTAAGCAATTCTAGTCAATATAATTACAGTTTATTTCGGGCAAAGTATATACTTTGAAAGGAAAATGTATTGATGCATCTCGTCCCGACAAAAAATCATTTTAATAGGTCACCCAAAAACACTGGACTAAGTACATATAGACCAGACAGTTATTGCTCAATAGCCGATAGTCTAGATTGCTCTCAACATTATATACACAATACAATGGTAATACTAAGTTTACACATTCAAACATCTTAAACTTATTCGTAACTTTGTAGTACATTGTACTCATGTGTGTTGTATAAAACTATACAGTTATTAAAAAAAATTAAATTACTTATTTATTTATTGTCATATTCACTGGAAATGCAATTTGTACAAGATTATTATAACTATTTAAATATTTCTGATAGGAAATCTAAAAAACAAGCACATAATATTATTTTATCGCAATTAATATAAATAATATATAAATTATTTTTATATTCTAAAGCCTAAATCTAAACATATTGTGTGGAAGTACAAAAAAAATCGAATTTGACGAAAATTTTATTGACCAAAACAAAAGCTTTTAAAAAAAATGTATTATTTTAACTGTTGTTATTATAATTAGGAATTATGAACAGATCTAAATTCTTTGTGCTTCTACGTTGTATATGAAAACCAATTTCAGAATTATCTATCCCTATTAAGGTAGTAACTCTTTAAATACAATCGACGAGGTTGTTTAAAATATCGTTAACTAACATAATAGATTTCCGCTAATTTATGTCTTGTACTCAGTGAGTTTAGGCTCAAGAAGTTTTCTAATATATTGTATATTAAAGACATAGTCAATTATTTTCAAAACGTATATTAAACATTACCAAGATCATTTATAATCATAATATATGGCAAAAGTATAGATCATTATCTGTACTTTTGTTTAAATTAAATAGATTTTAATGTTGACAAATACCAATTAAGTTTATTATATGCTTCCTAATATGACATAGTTTCAACTGTAATTACATTAAACGCATATTTGTTATAATATAAACGGTATGTCCACTTTGACTGATTAAGTACATTAAACTTAATTGTGTTCTCTGGTTTTATATTACTCAAATTGATTTCGGAGTAATACAATTTAAACTTAATGAATTGCATTATATTATGTATTATATTTCGACGAATTGACATACTTCTGGTATGTTTGATCACTGTGTATATTACCCCTATGAAATTCAACAGTTTTATTTATTTTAATCTTTAGCACACTTTTTGATAAACCCTACCCAATGTTGGAGGTATTTATTGTTAAATTTTTTTTTAAAGTTGGGAATAATAATAAATCCTAAAATACTACTATACATTATGTTACAGAACTTTTATCGTGGTGGTTGATGGGCTAAAATATGATCGAAATATTTAAGAAGTAAACTGAAGGAAAATAGTATTTTTCTATGTACCTACTAATAATAATGACCCACATTTTAGCCACTATTATTTTCTTATGATGAACTTCAAAAAGGTTTTAAATTATAAGAGTAACATAAAGAATTATATAGGTACACCTATTATAGTATAATATAATACATATTCTGTATCGCGATCAATTTATACTTTTTTGTTTATTTATAAATTATAAACATGTTTTTAGTAAGTTTTTTCAGTAAGTAAAAGTACCTAGTAAACATTCTATATAATCTATTTTGAAACATCTTTAACATGCTTTTATTATACCCAGATGGGTAGAACAAATTTGTATGCATCAAATTATAATTATTTAAGACATAAGTAAGATTTATATAGTGGGTGAATTTATTTTTTTCCGTAGAATTTTAAAATTGAAAATCATGAGTAATGCATTTTATATTCTGAGCGGATCAATGAATATATTGGTTTTAAAATGATATGTGGTTTTCACATAGGTAAGTTATTCATACAGCAGTATATGTACCTACGATGGGGTAATAAATTACTGAACCAAAACAAATTATAATAATATATAATGTTATAAGCACTGATTGTTATTATGCTTACCCACTTGTAGGATAAGTATAAACAAAATATTATATTTTATGCATCAAATTCGATCACTTATAAGCGTATAGCTGTATTTCATAAACTATAACAAAGTTATTGAATGTTAACAAAATATTACTAATAAAAACATTATTATTATTGTGAATAGGAAATGTACGAAATATGCCGCATGGTATGTTATTATGTAGTTCAGTAGTTATTACTCGTTCATTTATATTTTTATATTTAAAATTGGGTCAAAAGGGTTACAGTATTAAAATGTCACAACACTATAATACTTATGTTTTTATTCAATAATTGAATAATTTGAATATGTTTATAAATACAATATCATAATAATATTATGTACAGAATAACTGATTTAACACACAGTGTTAGCTTTAAAGTAGAAGTAGGTACCTATCGAACTGTATAGTAAGTAAAAACAAAAACCATTTATAATACTCTAAAATATCAATATGTTTGTTCATACTTAAATCCTACAAAACTTTTAATTAATTTATAAGTAGCACATCTTTAATAATTCAACTCAACTTGGTCTTTGTTATTAATTGTTTTTATTGATACTACGGTGAAACAAAGTTAAATAATATTTGTATGATTTACCTAAGGATTTATTTTATTATTTTTAACATTTTTTCCGGGACAACAAAATACTGTTGTGTTTAGATATTGGAATCCTCTTAACGTTGTTTTAATATTATAAACTCAAACAATTTTATAAATTATTCATTAATTCAAAGTTATGCACAAATGTATTGTTATTATCGTAAGGTAATAATATGATTTATGTTTGTATGTTTGGTTATCATAATATAATAGATATACATAACACATATTACATAATATTAATAGATATTTAGATAGGTTAATTGTTTTATTTGGTAATGTAAGATATGAATAACTTTCAGTGAATAACCTAAACATTAAATTGTAATTGTTGTTAAATGATTTCCTATTCTATTTTAGTATGAAGGCAATATAATCTAATTTTCTTTGAGTATTTTTTATGAACACTTTTTTATATAATAAGTTGAACACCAAAAGTTTCAGGTATCCCAATTTATTAACTTAACATTGTGACATTGAGTCAAGATAGAATTTTAAAATTAATTGTGTAAATAATTTCTCTGAATTAATAAAAAAAAAAAAAAATTAAAATATATCAAATGGAGACATTGGAGAAGTGTGAAGTGTGGTGTAGGCTCCACTCAGTTGTATGTTAGGGAAGATATAATGAATGTATTCGCTCTTCAACTTATTAATTTATAAATATTTGCATTCCGAGAAAATTTTTGTTCACAATGATTATTTTTATTATTCAGAAATTGTAGATATTGCAGATATTGTCCGTAGTAGCTGGCGTTCAAATGTTTTTGTGATAATCTTGTTAAAAAATGATGTTACTGTGGAAAGGCTCTAAGGCCCAACACCCGTATACACCCAAATATGTCCTCAGTCATATCTTGTTATTTTTATTTTATAGGTCTAATATGTTTGCGATTGTTGCTGTTATTGTTGTTGTTGGCAGCAAATTAAATTAAAAAATAACTGCGTTTTTAAAATAGCAAGTTATTATTCAGTATAATAAAATGTAATATTGAATCAATCATCATCTACCACAATTTATTTATTATTTTCTTATGAAAAATATTATTCCATGATTATACTACACAAAAAAGATTGTTTAACGTATGAAATACATAGTTACTAACTTTATCCATAGAAAAATATGTTATAATTTAATTACTACAATAATGTTGATTAACTATTAGTTGTTTTCGATAATTTTTTTTGTTAAAACTATTTACAAACAGTTATATTATTTCATAACCTCAATTGCATTTTACACATTTATTTAATATAAATAATAGAATTATATTTCATTTTGAAACGATCAAGTAATTTGTGAAAATTAAGTTTAATACGTTAAATTGTTTTGGTTAAGCAACATTATTACTAAGTATTACTGTATTATACAGTTTTTCTAACGTTATAAAAGTGAAAATGAATCATACTTTTAAATATGTAATTTAGTAAGAAGTCAGTATAAAAAGTTGTTTTTGAAAAAACGTTTAAGTTTTCAAATTATTAAAATAATAGTTATTTTTTTTATGTTTCAGTTTTTCCCTGTTGAAAATGTTCTAATTTTAATATTGGAATAATAATATTTTTATAAATATTGACACAAAAGCAGATTTTCATCATTTTATTTATAGTTTACTTATATCACAATATCATATAATCGGCTTTTATTTTGTACGGCTTGTCATTCGAAAAATTATTTTGTCCTAACATGTAGAATTTAGATACTGAATGTATATTTTATTGGTTGTTTAGTAAATCTTAATATTCAATTAATTGTACCTTTTTATTAGTTTTACTATATTTTCACTCGATACATTTTTGATTTTCAAAAATCTTTTTTTTTAAATAAACAATATTATAAAATATCATGTAATTGTAATATAGTAGGTAGGTATTTATTGTTAAATTATGTTCAATATTTTTTTATTATATTATTTGCAGCACATTAAAAATGAAAACATTTTCATAACATATTATTTACTAACAGCAATCCCGTAAGAACCACTTTTCTGATATATCATTATTATTGTGAATGACTGTTCTTAAATTAAATATACAATTACAATATCATATTGATGATAAATAATGGCGATCGAAACGAAAACAAACGAATAGATCTTAATTATAAGTGTCCGATTACTTGTACGAAGTACAAGTAGATATTAGGATCGGAACATCAAACATTTAAGTACACCCAACATTGTATTCTTTAGTTTTTATTAAACTCGATGTATAAAACAATAATAAAATATATTGCCTAAACGTTTTAATGGTATTTGACTATCACATACTTAAATAATATAATGTTAATTTAATTAATTTCATATGTAGGAACATATAGAAAATTGTTGACTTACAACATGAATTAAAGTCGTTAAGTTGAAACCACCCATGTATATTAGTTAAACGTAAATCGTAATGTAAGTATATACTATATTTTTTTTTATTGTGAATTATCCCGAGGCAACATGGCGCTAGATGGTTGGCATGGTTGTTGGAAACTCGTATATGTGTCACAAGGTTTTTGAAACAAAGAACCCGGGGTCACCCATCCAGGAAAAAGTGTCAATGGATGGTTGAGTTACTGATTACAGCAACCATGGTCTGAGAAGCCACTTTAAAAATATAGCATAATGTTA
>PVMI01067153.1:3469-17541 GCA_008528875.1 Aulacorthum solani | reverse complement strand
TGTCGAAATGATCATACTAGTGATAAAGACGAAGAAAGAGAATCATATCGTAAGTATTTTTGCCATCTCACGGTTGGTCATTGTCACTAAGAAGATTAAAATTAAATTCTGTTCGTTGGTTATCACATGAAAACTTACCGATTTGGCTCATTTATGTTCAAAATATTTATTAATTGTCCAAATAAGGGTTTGTGGAAACAAAAATTGGCAAAGTTTCCCTCACTCAAGGATTTTGAGATTTACGATATAAATCGAAAATATTTGCCAAAGGTTACTCATGCAGTCCGGCAGATGAGGTAAAAGCATGCATCAAATCGTCCCTTTATAGCCTTTAATAAAAAAAACTGTACCAAATATGAGAGTTGAATGTATGTTTGTAGCCTACATATATACTCAAAAACTATTCGACCGATTTTGATGAAAAATTAAAATTGTCTTTTGAGATATCAGTAAAGTTTACAGAGTAGTTTGAACCACTTTTGATCTATATTTTATATCAAGAGCCATAGGTATCCAATCCACCACAGATGAATCTTCCGTCTCGGTGGAATTAGTTCACAAACTCAGTTAAGTATTCACTAACACTGACTCCAATTTTCCCGTGAACAATCAGAATAATTTGAAATAAGATACTTCTATACTTACCTATATAATATCACCGTAGTTAATATTTGAACGAAGTCGGTCTACACAACTATTATAAATGTATAAGTATAAAACCCACCATCTCCCCGCGTATATGCCACTCCTTAATTATATACAATTTACATATTTAGGAAAATTTATATACCTTAATTAATTCACTGTTTATTTATCTAGCTGAATCTCAAACATCGATCGCTAAATATCAATTCATAACTGGTGCACAAGACGTAGCGGCAAAGCAGACATGAACACACGACGTGTTGTTTGTCAATAAAAACATATTTGTGAATACATTTCGGAAATTGTACAAATTTAATCTACAAAATATTGTATGTATATTCATCGGGTAAGTAATCATTAAGTAAACCCTAAATATTTCATTACATACCTATTGAAACAAGTAAATTTGAAATGTGATATCCGTGTTTTATTTTATTTTCTAACCGTGATGCTGCGCACTGTACAGACCTACTCAGTAAACATTGTTGTTACTTGTTTTGTATTGTTGAATATTTGATGAACAAATTTTTTTTATGTACTTAAGACAATGTTATAGGTCTTATTTCTTTCTATAGTACCTATATATAAAATATACACGAATACGTTATTGCAATATATTAATATAATAATATGTTTACATCTTAATTTATAATAATAAAATCACAACTCACAAGGGGTTTTGTCGGTGAAAGTTCTGCCCACATGGTGCTGACAAGCTCGAAGAATGACCATTAAGTACGGATTTTCTCATTCACATGACTATTATAGTCGACAAGGCTAATCACTATAATCAGTCATTGTGTACTGTGTAGGTAAGGTACTACGATAGAACGATGTACCTATGGGATTTTTTTTGTGGTATCGCAGAACTTGATTTGGTAAGTTATTGAACACAATAATTGTATATTACAACTTATAATAATATATTTATAAAGATATTACATTGATATAGAGAAATATTATTAAATAAATAAGAAATAATGGATTAAAATCGTCTCAATAGTTTATTATAAATAATTATTAAATAGAAATTACAAAACTTTCCACCTTAGTGTAATAAAATATTTTACCAATTTTGCATTATACATTTGGAAAATTAAAATCAAAACACTTGGAAACTTATAATTGATCGTGTATATAATTTTGTTTTCTAAGATAATAATACAACTTATTATTTAATTATCATATATTTTTATCAACACAACTTATTTCTAAATAAATAATTATGAAAAAAGTCAGAAGCAACAACAATAAATACGATTTGTGCAAATGGTTAAGGTGTGTATATTATTAATAGAACAATTAATACTTCAACTACAATATATTATGAATCGTAGTATCCAGTGGAGTTAGGTAAATCGTGAATTCACTGTAACTGGAAAGCTGTATTGTAATTAATAATATAAATACATTGATTTAGTTTTTAATATACAATCAGTCCCCAGAATTTTCTACCATTATCTTAATATTTAAAATTTGTATAAAAAATTACGTTTTTGAGAAATTAAATTAATATGGTTGAGGTGTTGTACGGAGTTATGAAAGAATAAAATAATGTTCGTTAAATGGAGGTAGGTTCTAACATCTATAGGTGAGTTTTCATTTTAAAGCGAATTGCTTCTGACCTCTGAATATTAGACGTATGCCTTTATATTTATTTTTTATTACGATTGTATTTACTCTAAAACTATTCCACAAGTAAATATTTTATTTTAAATCTCGTTACTCGTATATATTTCACGAGAAAGTTTAAAATTATACAATCTTAATACAACCATAGTAACAAATAAGCTATGACATTGTTTTAATGTGTACTAAATATTTTGCTAATCAAATGCGTACGATACTGAGGAAAAAACAAAAATATTATCACCCTTATTCAAAATTTGAATAATTAATAAAAATGTTACAATCTACGCACAATTATATAATTTTTTTTTTTTTTACAACATCGATTGATGTACAACTTAACATTATTGTTATTACTTATTATTATATAATATTTAAAACAAATGTGATTATTATTGATATAATTACCATACATTATTAACACATTTATAATAATTGTAGTTATATTATAATAATATCCGAGGAAAGAATATACAAGCTATTTGCAATTCATATGCGTCTAAATCTACTTGATACCCGATACTCCGAACTGTATGAACGACCATGTCGTGTTCATCAATATAAAAAATCACTAAATAAACAAAACAGTAACAAACCGATAGATCTTCAAATAGCTTAAGGTCTAAAAATGTGTTTCAGATGAGTGGAGAGTGTGAATATAACAAACTCAAAACAATAATATTATGTATTATAAGTACAAAACACGGCGTAGATAATATACACAACGTTTGGATATGTGTATATATTATATTATGATATAATGATATGATTGAAAAAAATTACAGAAGAATCAGCTTTGGAAGATTTGGGATAGATATACAAGTGTAATATCCTTCGTATTGTTTTTCATGTGCATTTATGCATTGATAAAAAAAAGAAAAAAGAAAAAAAGAAAAACAATATAAGAATCGTATGGAGAAAACGAATCGATTAAGCTTATATACCTACCAATATTATAATATAGGCAAGTACCGTATTATAATTTATTACCTTATATGCTATTTCAATAAAATGCTATAAACGTACGTAAAACAATACGAAAAATATACCTTTTAAAATGCATCAATAATTCCTACGCATTAGTGAGTAATACCCACACATAAAGTCTAAAAAAAATTGTCTTATTCGTTAGTCAGTTTACACCTGAATGGGGGGCGATTCGTATCGCCGAAACTAGGTGTAGGCCTGACCAAATTTATTAATGAACAAGACAACGAGTGCTTAAAATAGTTTATGGACCAAACACGATTGGTGACTATATATAATCATTAATCGATTAGGTACAATATTTTAGTGTTAGACTGTGCATCATACATATTTTATCGTGTTTAGACCTTAGAGTGTTTACCATTAACGTATGTTAGGGAACACGAGTTAAAGGATTGTGCTTTTGGAAAAATGTACGTAAGCTAAAGTACATGACGTGATAGGGTTTGAGATTAGTTTCCTTACGAATTGTGGCCACCTGTAGAATATTGATGCCATCGCTCATCGTAATATTATAACAATACCTACATATTTTATACTGGATATTATTAATTGTTTCAGACAGTGTAAGTCAGTTTACGTTCACTATCAAGCAGCTCTTCAAATATCGTCCATAATTAAGAAAGTATTCAAATAAACACGGAGGTGTAAAAATGCAGTGTATTACATTTATATTTTTTAGTTTTATTATTAAGTGGTTATAGGCACTATTGATACTTCCAGTACCACTTACAAAAATTATTCTTAAGTATACTTATTATATGGTTAAAATAGCTTACGGAAATTTTAAATGAATTGTTTGTAAAAAGAAAAAAAGACAATTTTCCAAGACCGTGTTTATTTTTTATTTTTCAAAAACATTTTCCAAACCACTTGATACGTTATTCAATTATTTTTATTCTGATTTTAATATATTATATTTATTTTTTACACATGCCGACACTTTTTGCCTTATGTTGCTTGGTGCTTTAAAAGACCAAAGAAAACGACGATGAGAAATATGAGAGAAAGAGATGAGCGTAGGTACTCAAGCGAATGTGGAAACTCGTGAAAAACGTTTGGGTAAGTTTGGAAACAATATAGAAAAGAAATATATTACAGTTACAAAAAACTACCTTAATTTGCAAATTAATTTATACGCAATACGTAATAAAACGTTTACTTGCGTACAACTACTATCTAACAATATTACGTGGTCCCCGATTCTGCTGGCAATACAAAATACGCGTTCTAACAACATTTTATAAAAGATAAAATGAATATGTTTATGAACGCGATCGCAATAATAATGACAGTAATGGTCCCTTAAAACCATCATCATTATCGTCAGAATAATGACTGTAAAAACAACAAACAAAAAAACGCGTAACGTTTAAAACGAAATAATAATTTAAAACCCATTTAAAATTAGATGATTATAGTATTAAATTAAAATTAATATTATGTCTAGTAGCCAAGAAAACTACTACCTATCCGACCCATGAAATAACATCATTAATCGATAATATATTCATCATGATCCTCTGGCATGTCGTCGTAGGTAGTAGTTTCACTTGGATTAACGTTATTCCTACGACTTATAGTTAAATCAATATTTTAACTAATCTTATAATTAATTAGCATCGAATTATGATCAGAACCGTTTTCAGAGTTTTTTGCTCAAAAATGAATTGCCCACGAAAAGACAAAACGAGGCTTACATAGACTTCTGATGTCATCTAACTACAAATATTTACACAAAAGCACGTTTCTGCCATTCTCGTGAACTTATCAACAAGTACTGTATGAATACTTTATTATTCGGTTTACTTTCCACAGTCGTATATGGAAATTAGACGATTAAAATAGGTAATACACAACTTAAGCTCACATAGCTGAAGTTGAACTTAAATGTCGTATTTTTTGATCAGATTGTAATTATAATAATGAACTTAAATCCAAAAGCTAGGAATGGTGGTGGTTGAGGATTTCTCTTTGATTGGTTTGGCCAGCCTGCACATGTTAATACAATAAAAGGAAAAAAAATAGCAATAAAAAATATATAAAAAGATAACATATTATGAAATATACATGTATACGCTATACGCCGATAGCGAATTGATCGTTTTGCCGAGGTCGTAGGGAAATATTTTTTAAAGGGAGTTTTTGGTCTTGCAAAACATAATGATATAAAAAATACAAAATGTACTGAAATAATAAAAAAATTATCATATTTTTTTTCTATTCCGAATTCGTCATTAGAGCACGTGTAGGTTCTCACACGACTTCGACTTGGAATCTCTGGCCCACACCTTGCTTAACAACCCTTTCACCCGGAGGCTGGTAGACGTTCGGGATCCTCTGTATTTCTTGAACGTTGGCCCGCAATTTCCCAACGGCGACTTGGAGCGTTTGCGCATCGATGAAGACCTGGTCACTCCATGTTCGGGTGGTTGATCCAACTTCAATCGTATCTGCGTCAGTATGCCAACTAGTAATTCGTCCACATTGAAGTTGATAATCACCGACGTCTCGATGAACTTGCAGTCATACCGGGTAGCCATTTGTTTGCCAACTAAAAAACAATCGTTGTAAACATGCATTTGAATTAGTAATTTAATTATGGGAGTGTGGGTTTATTTCTGGTGAAAAACAAAATGTGTCATTTGACGGGGGCCATTGTACCTACATTGTACATATAAAAGTGATCGTCATACCTATAAATTGACGACTAACTAAACGTTAGGGGGAAATATACGAATTTTGATGGAAATCAGAAGTTTATCGTTATAGTTGGTATATTATTCTCAGTTAATTTTAATTTCTCTCCGAATCGGTTACCACACATATTCTGTATTATTATTATGTTATTATGTCGGCAATGATTCACTCAAAAAATATAAATATTGGTAACATTGCAAGGAAATCACATTTTTTCTCACAGGCATAAGTCAAACTAAAATATTTACTGTTTGTCTGATGATATGATTTTTTTTTATACAATTTGAAATTATTTTTAAAATTTGTATTAGAACTGAATTATTTGATGAGATACAAATCAAAAGTTTTATACGATAATTATTATTATAGTGTAACCGACCACGTCTTCAGAGTAATTTTGTTTACATTTTTGAACTTCTTTTAGTTATAATGGCACCATTCGATCTCATCTTGACCCTTGGCCTCAACCTGTGGTTATATAAATGTGTGTAAAGGTAGTTCGTCAATAATATTATATTAATATATTATATAATAAAATACTGAAAAACCGAAATCTTTACTTACCTCTGATATGGTTATAATTACGAGTAACTAGATTTAGAGAATTTAGTAATTTTAATTTTTAATTTATTTTTCTTGAAATAAATACAGTGTAAAACCTACACACTTGAATATTTTATGTGATGCAGTAAAAGTAGGTAATACAAGGGTTGTTATTGGTTGTTACTTGTTTTATAGTTAATATAGTTAGTACACTCGAAACATCCCGATACTACGCCATTGCACTAATTGACAGTCGGAAACTGTGTGATTTGCATAGACATTCAATACAGTCTCCGACACGGTAAATATTAAATTGTCAACAGACATGGCGTGGGTTACTGAGGGAAGAAATAAAAAAATAGACATGTAGCATACAAGTACAATATACTACCGGGTGTTATAAATCGATAGAATAAAAAATATATATAACGAAACGTTTATAATGTATATCACAGTATATGATTACCTATAAATGTTATTGATGTAAAATATTACTATACCTCCTGACGGCACGACGTTTGGTCTCACGATATCGTTTTTGTTACCGACTAATATCACAGCTTTATTTCTGACTACGTCTGCTTTCCACAAAGCTTGTAACCATTCTTCGGCTTGCTTGAAGCTGTCCCAATCATTTCTCGAGTAGATAATACAATAGGCATGTGGAGACTCCTCGAACACGTCATTACAGTCGGCCGGCTACAAAAATATTTTATTGTGTTATATTATTTTTTACACACCAAAAGGTATCTATTATTCTTAAGGTTATACATTCAATTATAATATATATATGAGGTGTAGTATATTGTCAATTCGTGTTTGAGCAATTTTTTGATTAAAAAGTAACGATGACAGCTCCAGAGAAGTGCCTCAAATCTAGTTGTCTGGGTTTTGTCAATAAAATGAATTGTTATTATTTTTATTTTTACATTTTATTCTACGATGTATTCGCATGTATTTTGATTATTATCTAAGGTTATATACCCTTTTTAACAATAATAAATAAAAAAATACAAAATGGTTCACTTAAAAAATGTAAAAACAATAAAAATTGGATAGACGGATTCACCGAAGCTCTGTGACGTGAATAGGAAAATTGAGTATATTTCAATATTTATAACACAGTATAATTAAAAGGCATAATAATAATTGTCTTACAATTTATTTTTTTTCGCACAATTAACATATGTTATAAGTTTAAGTTTAAAATATGATATTGTATTAAAGTTTAAAATAAATTATATTCCAATTTGAAGAAGTTAGAAATAAGCTTTAATTAAAAATAGTAGAATTTTTAATAATTATAAAACCATCTATAGAACCTATGCATTTTAATTATGAATTTCTAAATGAGACTTCTAAAAATAGTACAAGTAGAGTACATCGTTGTGAGTCATCTAAAATTATATTATACGATTTTCGGATGTACCAATAGTAATTAAATTTCAATGGCCACTTTGATGTCCAAGGTAATAAAGAAACTGGTAAAATTTTAATTAAGCTCTATTAATTAATAGAATAAAAAATAATAGGTCAATTTAATCAATTGAATTAAAAATTACTGCATTGTGCTAGAAACTGAGTATCTACGTAAGTGATTTTTGTGTGTAAAACTTGAAATCTAATAATAAGTTTGAGTCTGTGAAAGCTTAAAAGTTGGACATCGATTATAACAGCAATTGTTTTAGTTGGCTACATTTTATTCGAGTAAAGTATAAGTAGGTATTGATTCACCATGTATGCTCAAGCTCTTTTTTTCTTAAAAAACGCAGTTACCTATTGAATATTTTATTTTATTTTATTTTTTTAAACAATATTAGGTATTATTTAATTTATAAATATTAATCCATCGAAATTTGTAATTTTTGTAATCGCTCGAAGGATAGTAAAAACTAAATCTAGTATTTTATATTTTTGTGAGACCATTTCTAAGAATTCGTATCCTTCAAAATTTTAACGACTGAGACACTACTCGTTTTAATTTTGAACTAGGTTTGGAAAATCTACTGTTCAACCAATAAAACGTAATAGACGCACACAATTAATTACGTAATTTTATGGGTTTAGTGTTTAAGTAATTAAGGTACCTACTTGAAATCAATTCTACTTTAATATTCAGGTATTTCCTTTAATATATCATTGTTTCCTGCACTTAACCGGATATTGTAATATATGTTTTGGGCACTATTCTGATGATAATATTACGTAGGTGAGAGACACTAATTAGAAAATTCCATTTGTTATTTTATCAATATAATACTAGGGTTATAAATTTCTTGGGTGATGTATGTAACAAGGGGTTTTGTGTTAACTGTATTACGCGTAGTCGTGTAGGTATCTAATATCAATCACGCTATGTAGCTGTCTTTGACGTAACAACATGTTTTTATTGAAATAGGAGGGTACCCGGCTATTGATTTTTGAAATTATAGCGACCTTTCTTGTGAAGTGGTTTTCAAAGCTTTTATTTTTATTTGTAAAGAACACATTTATGTTGATTACGACGAGTTTGTTTAACAAACTCTTAGACTAATAATTGGTGTTTATTTTATATGAATCACTAGCCAATGATCACTATAGTTAGTTTAAACCACGTTTTTTCGTTGAAAGTAGTGTAAATTACAAATTATTTATTAAATACATACTCATAATACTAATATAATGTAATTTTATCTATATATTATATGATCGAAAGTGTCCTGAATGATCAATGTAGAGAATAAAATATTATGATAGCCTAACCTAACCTAATGGATACTTGAAGTTTTTATGGTGTTTTTGTACCAAAATGTAAGAGTGCAATCAAAAGGGATTTTCCGAAATTCGAATTTTAAAGGTTAAGTTAGGACTCACATACAAGGATTTCGAGATTCACGATGGGAATTGAAAATTGTATTTTGTATGTAAATATATGGTCGCCACTGAGTAGATAAAATAAAACTGCTATTATGATTGGATATAATTTTAACCTGAATTTAATATTTAGTCACTTTATTTTTTACGCTCGTGGTGGAGTTGTGGATGCAAATCAGAATATGTACCTACATTTATTTTTTATTTTTGCTGGTATTTGATTAGTGATTATCAGTTTAAAAAAAAGTTATTGATTACTTTCTGCAAATAGAAAGTTAATTTTTTTTTCTCTATTTAAAAAAAAAAAAATTTACTAACACTATTATAAAGAAATATAAAATAACAAATTTAACAAAGTTAGAGTTACATAAAAATTGATATTTTAAAAGGAAACTTAGTGCACGGGGCAGCTAGTCCAATATAAAATAAAAAATAAGAATATATTTAAAAGATAATTTCCTTATAAATTACAATTTATATTAAATATTTATTTAAATATGTTTAACAGTATAACTTATATTTTACAACAATTCAATGATGTACCTATTATAGTTTTTTATTCTAATTATGAAATGGATATACATTAATCATTTCGTACGTTTTAAACAAAATTAATACAATTTTTAACAAAACGGGTTTTTGTCACGATGACGGTTTTTTATTATACTGCAAATAGTGTAAAACTAATAAATATGTACTTTACAGTACGAAAAGTATATGCTTATGTATTATGTACCATTCTAAACTAATATTATAGTATTGGTATAGTTATTTTATTGTTCTAAGTACCTTACTAGGTACCTTATTAAACTATTTGACAAGGATAACATATTATTGTATATGACTATATAATATGATATTATTAGTATACCTACCATACTAATATTAACTATATACAGACTTTAATTTCAGGGAGTTTCTCGAGTGGCTTAGGGCTGAGGACTATTATATTATTATAATGTGAAGTATGGTGTCTTTAGCTCCTTATATAGAAGTGAAAGAAGCCTAGGTAACATAATTTATAAAACTTTTCCTGTTACTAATTTAACTGAATAGTCGACTGGGACATAAGTTGCTAAATTTGCATAGAGTATTTCACTTCAATTTTAGATATTGAGCAAAGTTGTGAATTTGTTGGTTTTTCAATGACACCTATGTGTGTGTTATTTTTTTAGATTTCGATCAGTGTGAATTTATGATGAATTGAATTATCATAAAATATATATATTATTTTCCGTGTTTTTTATTCCCTTTTTGGATACCTAAGTAAAAATTCTTCAATTTCACAAGTGGCTATTGTATAATAAATTGGATACATCTGGTATTTTTTTTTTTTTTGATGGGAGGGGGGTGCAATTTTTTTTAAGAATCTGATGTTCAAAGTTTTACTTCATAAGATATCCAAACGTGTGATAACGATTTGTCCACAAGCAATGTTTGTTATTTTATGACAAATTAAAAATATTAGTCTAGTAGAATTGTGGAACGAGAAACATTCCATAGTTAATTGAACTAATCACTTAGAAATTTTCAAACTTATTTTAACCTATTTATATAATATTATAGTCTCTATTGGCATTTGAATATTCTTTTTCTATGTATCTCAATAAAAGATTTTTCATATTCAAAAACCTACCAAATTTAAGTAATACAATGTTCCTCATACATTTATTATTGTTGAAAAAATTGAAAAATATTATAAAAATTCATATGTAGCTTTGCAGGGATTAATAAATCATAAATTATGAAATATATTTTGAAATATAGCTGGTTATGTTCTTCGTTTAAAATAGTTTTATCATAACCATAAACTGATTTATCATTGAACCATTAATTTAACATATCCTGTAGTGACCTACTCAGTGTACTGTAGAGTGATAATCTCAGTTTTAATTTTAATTGTAAGTTGTAACAGTTTATTGCATTCATAATTTTTGGTAAATTTAGACATTGATTTTTTCTTTTAGTATTTAAATATTTAGTCAAAAAAATCATTGCTGAATCCCCAAATTTTTGTAAATATTAAAAATTAAATATGAAATTGTAGTGAAAATCTCGGTTCAAAGGTAATGAAATAGAAAATGTTTACATAAAACCATATATAAATTGTTTATAAATTTTAAGATTAAATATACGACCAGTTGAGTCAGATAAGAAAAATGTTTTTGGATTCAAAATCGTTATCGGTACCTACCTACCTACTGTAGTTATTTTTACTTTTTAGGTATATGTTAACTCGGGGTTTTATTCATTATTTACACACATATTGCTTTATTTTTAAAACAGATTGTGTACTTAAACATTAATGTAAAAGTAAAAGAATCTCTAGAAAAAAATCATGTGGCATTTATGAGTTCACACAAATCAGAATACACCAGTATTTTTTTTTCTTTTTTAGGAGCTACGTAAACCCAGTTTAATGAAAGAAAAGTCTAAGGAAGAAAATAGTGTCACAATTAATAAGAGTTGAACTCAATGTATAAAACTTTAGGTACGATCTTAAAATTTACTTTATCAAATGTATTTACAAAAAGTGTAAGTCAATGTTAAACTTGCTAAAATATAAAATGAAATGTTGAAAAGTATTTAAATTGGTACTTATAGTAGACATGTATTTTAGAAATTTAAAATGTAATTTAATCAAAAGTTTAATCTAGTAAAAATACATTTTATTGATTTACCAATCTATTTACAAATATTTCGATGAAAAAAGTACTGATAAAAAATTCAAATGTACTCCAGGAGTTGAATGATACTGCTTGGATGGTAGCGCTTGTCTTTAAATTTTAAAGTAACAATAAATCATTGAAAAATGTTTCTGAGCAGATGTCAATTCAACTAAAACTGATGAAATTTTTTTTTTATGTTTTCATAAAATCTTAATCGTTTTTCGGTGTTTTTTATATCTACTATAAAACATCATGATTTTTATATTATGATACTTATTCTAATCACTGTTATTTTATTACAATATTATTAGCATTATGACTGAGATTTAAATTTAAATACGTAATATAGGTAATTTATACGATTAGATTCAGTATAAAAAGTTAAGGTGCAATTGTTGATTAGTAAATATTAATTATTGCATATCCGGGTTCGATTACTAATTAACTGATAAATATATCACATATTCATATTGTAAGCTACTAGCTAGTAAATGATAATTCGAAATGTTTTTTTTATAATATGTAGCCATTTATTTATGAATTTAATTAAGTAAAAACTGTACCTACATTAAAGCTTACAATGTAATCAAATATATTCGATTGATTCCATGAAACTAATTTAACAATATTTCAGTTCTTTGAACAAATCGTGTAAACAATACGTATACTGGCGTTTTGTTGTGTAATAATATATTATATGCTACTAATTTAAACGTGCAAAATATTTTTAATTGGAAATTATAACTTATAGTTTAAAATTGTCTTTATTTAAGGTTTATAGAGTAATTAAATGGGTTGATAGCGAATCATAATATTAAATTAGTTATGGTTGGGGTAATACAGATATGAGACATTCAACTACAGCAAAATACGGCCTTTTAACATATTAAATCAATACACCTACTGTTAAATATGCTAATATTGCAGGAGTTTGGTGTCCTGAGTAAATTAGAAATTAATGATAAACCGTTTGAAGCAACGAAATTAATTTAAATATTTCCAAGATTCTATTATTTTATAAAAACATAACTGATATTTATAAATTATGAATTGTATATGGTATAAGTTAAATATTTAATTTTTCCAGTTTTGATAAGGTACTTTAACAAATACCCATTAAAAAGTAATTTTGTTTTTTGTATAATGTATTATTATTTATTACTTACCGCATTAGATTTATCCAAAAAAATTAACTCCGACTCTTCTGCATCCAGTAATACGGAAACAGATTTTTCTCCATCTTCGTCTACAACGTTAAAAAAATATTACTTAAAAGTTAAAACATCTAACAATCAACAGTTAATCAATGATTAGACAACTTAAGTTCACTTATAGAGTATAGACTTATAAATGTACTACCATGTTATGATATATAATATATTAAGAATTATGATAATGATACTCTTGTTAGCCTTTAGTTATAAAATAAATAGTATCTATCATTATTCATTACAATATTTTTCACAATAAGAAGTAAGAACCGTACATTAACATTACAAATCTGGAATTTTGAATTGTAAATTAGTACAAATTAAATTAAATTCGAATAACTTTATGATTACGCAACAATAATTATGGAAAGCGCAACTGACACCAGAAATTAAATCTTTTAGTAAATTCCTTAAAACTGTATTAAAACATCGTAAAATTATTTAAATGGTAAATTCTAAAGATTCCGTCAAAATGTATTATAATATTCTATCTTGTAAAAATCGTTACACGTCCCCTTAATAGTAATAAATGTAATCATAATAAGTTAACATAAACTTCCTGAGGTTAAAGTAAAGTAGGTACAACTTTTTTATTAATAATTTAGTTGCAACAAGCAATAAATATAAACTTGTTGAGTCATAATATTTTCATATATTTAGGTTAGGTGTTCTTGGTTTTATATATATTTTTAATTTAAAGCTGGTGAAATGTTCGTAGTTTATTTTATGGTCTTCTTATTTAGCATTTTACTATAAAAAATTAATGCATAATCTTTAAAACGAATAACCACTTGTTTTTATTTTTTGTTACTATTTTATTAAAATCATAAAAAAA
>PVMI01067152.1:356-11027 GCA_008528875.1 Aulacorthum solani | reverse complement strand
CGCCTGGCGTGAAAAACCTCCTATGTAAAAAAACCAAGTTTTTTAGGAGAAACATTTTAGTAGTTTAAAAAATAAGTACTGAATATGAAAATTTCAAAAAATAGTTATATTGTGTAAAATATGTTTAAAAATGAAATCGGACTCTTATTATTATTTCATTGTTTGATCCAAAAGGGATATTAAGCATATTGTTAAGATTTTTACACATAGGAGGTTTTGATGATAATTCTTTATTCTGAAACTCCACATAGGAGGTTAATATTTGTGTATATTTTTTTTCTTTACACATAAGAGATTTCATGTCTATATTATTTCAACTATACAAAGTATAAACTAGGTACTGCTAAAATTGTAAAATAATAATGAACCTTTTAATTAATCTAATTACATAGATCTATAATATAATATTATCAGTTAGGTTAACTAATAGTTTAAAATTGTGCTTTATAATACCTAAAAAGAAACATTCCTACCTCAATATGCATCAATAACTAATAGCATCCTATAAATTACAAAAATATTAAACCAAATTTGACCCTTGCTAAATGTTCTGTAATATCTAATAAAGATACAGGAAACTAACAATATAGTTATGAATAAAAATTTAATACATGGTTATTTAATAAATTTTATAATTAATTACAATTTTTAATTATAAATAGTAATAATAGAAATAAAAATAACAAACTTTTTCTGTTTCTTGAAAAACCACATTATAAAATAAAATAAAAAATAACAGTTAATAACATTTCCTGAGTAACATGAAACAGCTCACTTTTTAATTTTTTACCCATAATATTAACAATAAATAATAATGTAACAAATAAATATGAATTTAGTCAAACATGTACACTGCACAACATCCAAGTATACACACAATTCACTCTTTTATCCATACTGGCTAATTATCTGGTAGGTAATCAGTAATCACTTACAATAAACAACAAACATACCCACAAATAGACTTATAAATAGAAACATAAAATAGTCGGAATATTATCAGTTATTACTTATCACTATCGTTATTATCACAGTCTATATTATTATAGTTATTTATTACAAAACCTCCAAATTTCAGTCATTGACAATTTTCAGAAAATTTCAAGCCCACATCTCTAGCTAAATTCTGCCCACATTCATCCTTATTGTTATGATTGATAGTCAACCTAGCACCTTGTCATGGTTTTTATCATATTTTGTTGTTGTGAGATAATACATAGTTAACCTATTGTTGTGATGACAAGTCACTTTCATACATCTACTACCAGTGTGGTAACTTAATTAATTTATTACAAATTTGTATCTTTTGAGTCTTGGAAATATACATTTTATTTAAAAATAGTGGCTATAATAATAACTATTAAAAACAATTTTGTGCTTGTTGGTGTTGATTTTTTTGTAAGTACACTAGTACTTAAGTGTAATGCTAACACATTTCAATTGAAAACAATTTGGTTCTGAATTAATTGCACTTTTTTTTTTTTTTTGTTAAACGAAATGTTTGATATTTTATTTTTTTTATTATTTTATAATAACTATCAGTATAATTATATTATCATAATTTAATTATTAGTTGTGTATACTTTTATAATAGCTGTTTGTTCTTTTCTACCACATTTGCATTAAAATTGATGTACCTAATCTTGTTTTAAAATATAACAAAAAGAAAAAAAGGATCATAATCTGTGTTAATATTATTGTGTATGATAATTGTAAATTAAACATTTAACTGATACATGGTGAAGTTAGCTATGAGCCCCTGGCGTAGTCTAACGATTCGTAAGCTCATAAATATATATTTGTTTGAATATGCTAACCCCCAACCCATAATCTCAAACATGAATGTTTAGTCATAAATAAATGTTTGATAATTTGCAAATGTGATAAAAACATGTTTGTTGCTCATACACAATGACACAATGCATACAATTTTACGCCTATATATAATGAAGTAGGGGAAGGAGTGGCCGGGTGGACTGAGGCGTTGATTTGAATCTTGGCCACGAGTGGCTTCGCTCTCTGGGCAGGCAACTGTCTAGACAGCGAAACTGCCACTCTCCAAATAGGCATGGAAAAAACTTACGGGTACCCGATCCAATATTCTGCCAAATAACTTCCGGACTAAGCCTTTGGGCCTACTCCCGGACATAGCGTCATAAGAAAAAATAGCAAAAAAAAAAACAAAAAAATTATTTACATTTTAGGCAAATGTGTGTTAAAGAATATTGAACAAGTAGTTGTTATAAAGTTTATATAATTTATAACCATCTATAAATATAAATGTCTTAGATAATTTGTGTATTAAAAAAAAAAAAAAACAATTTTATGTGTACAATATAATACAATCACTATTAAAATGAAACAAGTTTCTTTTGAAAAAATATCATATCATACATAGATTTTGTGTATTATGTTATATTATGAAAAAAATGTAGTTTTAAAGATCACATTTTATAAAAACACAATGAGCATAAAATATAGCTTTTATTTAGATAATTTAACAGACTGTTATTTTTGATTAATTTTTTCAAAAATGTTTTAGTATCAACAAAATAATGCAAGATTCCTACGTATTTGTGTTGAGGTTGTATCATTGGCATAGCCCCTTATAAGGTAGATAATAAAATATCATCCAATTGTTATGACTTTTGTTAGCTTGTTCTAAAGAATAGTGATAAACATTTCTTAAAACATATATTTATTTTTTAGTGCAATACTAAAATGTTTTTTGTAATATGGAATTCCATTGCGTTACGGTGTATTTGGTTGACTATCACTTTTGTTCTAATTGGTTCACCGCCATATATTTTGCACAAAATTATTGTTTATAATGTTATATTTAACTTCAATGATTTCTTAGAAAGGAAGAAGGCACTTATTGGGTTATAACTAAAGACCGGATTTAATTGCATTAAAAATACTCAAAAATTGCATAATAAAATTGTATAATTGCACCAAAAATCTCATAAAAATTGCACTATACAAATGCAAGTTGTATTTATATATTCATTAATTAATATTACATTACCTAATTACATTTAAAATTAATATTACATTTTTGAATTAAAATTGATGATTAAATACATTTCTAAATTATTTTCATTAAAATTAAATCTTCTATTACTTAAAATATGTTTGTACAACGAGACACTACGTTCTACGTCAACACTCATTATTGGTGCATATTTAAAACAATTTAATAAAGTAGGCGTTATATCTAAATTAACATTTGGTTTACCTGACATGATTTCATAGAAACACTTTAAAGTTTTATATCCTTCATTTTTTTCAATTACATACATACATTTTTCCTTAATTTTTTCCCCTTTTGGACTAAGAAAATTTGTTAAAATATCTTCAATTTTTCTAAAAATATCCATACTTTTTAGTAGTTCACTATTAGATTCTTCCAAATTTTTGAGATTCGTGTATAACTCAGATAAGTGTAATTTTATGAATGCTAAACCATGTTTGACTGTTGACTGCATTATCTTGTACAAGCTGTTTCAGCTTTTCGACACTTAAAGCGTCATCTGTTAAACTTTCAATCACGTTTTTAAACTTTTCAAAATTATTTGCATAGAAAAGTTCAGCATTTAACCATGTTCCCCATCTTGTAATAATTGGTTCGGGTGGCAAAGGTATACCCGTCATTTCTTTTCTATATTTATTTATTCTCTATGGTGCTTTTAGGAAAGCTTTTTTTCTTAAAATAAACAAAATAAGTTACAAATGTATTTAAATTTTAAATAAGTACTTAACATATTACCATTGTTAATCAATTTATTTATGTCAGGATACAATTCTCGAATTTTCTCTAGAACTCTATTAACTGTGTGTGCCATACATGTGATATGAATTAATATATTAATATTTTGAATGTTTTTGCTGCTTTGATCATATAAGTACCAGCATCGCTAATCAAAAGCAATACTTTTTGTTCAATACCAGGAAATAGTTTTAACTAGGAATTAATTAACTGACAATTAGTTTCATAATTGGTGGATTCTAGTTCTTTACATGCAACTAAATATGATTTACCAATTAATAAATTTGCAATAGACAAACCTAAACGAAAATAGTATGTTTTATTATATGAGAAATTAAAAAAAATTATTTATACAAACCTCTTGGATCGGTTGTCTCGTCAACAATTATGTAAATGTAAATATTTCCAATATCGCTAATTATTTGGTCCATAACGCTTTTATAAATATTTGGTATGTAATTTTTTTCTTAAAGTACTTTCATCTGGAACTGATTTGTCAGTATGCTTTTCCAAAAATGATTTTAACACATGATTGCCCAGCTTATACAAAGGAATATTTGCAGCAACAAATGCATTACATAAATCTTCAAAAAATACATTTCTACTATTCGAGATTTGAGAAGTAATGAAAATCTGCTGTTTTTTTTCTTTATTCCTTTGTAATTCATTTAGGTGTTGAACTAAAATAAATATACATGTATTTTTGAAATAAAATAACATAGAGTTACGTGTAATATTACTTGTTGTCTTGTTGTGTATGAGTATAAAATACACAACTTACTTGTTTTGGAATGATGATCTAATAGATTTTTTTTTCAGTAGACACAGACTTTTCACATACGAGACAATATATAATCTTTCCATCTGATGAAAATACTTCTTTATTTTCATTATAAGGAGCAATCCAATTCAAAATTTTACTTTTTAAATTTTATTTTATTTTAGGCATTTCGACGAATACTTTCATGGTTGGTTTGTGCGGTCAAACTGATCAAAGAAATAGGTACTAGTATGTATCAACGGGTAAACGCACATGACGCTTATCGCTAGTCGCAGTAATTTGAGGTAGGAAATTCCAGACGAGCGATCAATAACATAGATAATACTCATTTATACTTCTAAGATCATATAATCAAACCAATAATAAAAATCCACAATAATGTTATTATTTTTATATTATAATGTATGATATGCAGGCCCGTATTTAAAAATTTGGCATATAATTTATACCCCCCCACCCTCACCACAATAAATAATAATAATATAACACTAATTATTTCGTTCATAATTGATTATTTAATATTAAAATCTAACTTAACAATTGATAAATGAAAATCATTTAATACTCTTTTTAATTAACAAATTATAACATAATAAAAAGTACATTTTTTTTTTAATTAACAAATTATAAAATAATAAAACATAAAATTACCTTTTTTTTTAAACCAACAAATTATAAAATAATAAAAATACATTTTTTTTCTTTAATTAACAAATTATAACAATAAAACATACAATTTTCTTTAGTTTTAATGTATATTTTTTCTTGCTTGATTATTAGCAAAATCTTCAATTATGTTTCTATAATTAATCTGATGAGTTAATT
Organism: Aulacorthum solani; assembly: GCA_008528875.1. Classification (NCBI taxonomy): domain Eukaryota; kingdom Metazoa; phylum Arthropoda; class Insecta; order Hemiptera; family Aphididae; genus Aulacorthum; species Aulacorthum solani. Next base: position 5,652 of record PVMI01067152.1, on the reverse strand, counting down.
GTAATTCAATATTTAAAATTGCCAATGCATTTAGTCTCTCTGTGGATATATTTGACCTTATATATGTTTTTATACGTTTAAGTGTCGAAAATGACCACTCTGCGGTACAATTGGTCGATGGAGTACAAAGAAACATACGTAATGCTATACTCACATACCTATGAAAAAATATCCTCCAACTCATGTTTTTTCATTATGGTACTCATATCAATTATACTTTTTGGATAGTATTTTATATTTTGTAGATGACTTTGGAAATGGATGCACTCATTTATAAAAGTTTCATCTAAATCACTTTTGTACATCAAATATAAATTTTCAGCTGATACATATACTTTTGATGTTTTCATTATTTCAAGTTTTAAAAAAAAAACTGTATTTAGTTATTACATTATCATATGCCAACTTTCTAGTAGTCAATCCGTTAATTATAGAGTAACAAATTACATAATATGTATTGACTTTGAATTCTACATCACTAGGCAAATCAACTTTTTCTAGATCAACTATTTCATCATTATTTTTGTTTCTTTTTGTTAATGCTTTTTCTTGATATTGTAAAAACATGTCATCGTTCCTGAGATTTGAAATATACTTTATTAATGAATTGTAATGTTCACAAACCGTACAAATATCAATATTAACTGATTGTAAAAGTTTACTTATGGCATTAAATTGTTGTAGTAGGTCTCCCCAAAATAACAGCATAAATGTAGTGTCAAGACGATTCATTGCATGAAGTAAACCACGAGCTTCATTACATGTAATAGATTTTTCATTTAAATTGTTTGATATGTCAACTAAGGTTTGCTTCACGATTCCCCAGTTATCAATAAAAGCTTTGCATGCATCATATCGCGCTGACCATCTCGTTTCAGATAGATTTTTCAATGTCAAATTAACTTTAAGTAGATTCCTACGGTGAGTAGAAGCTGAAAAAAAGGTATAAACATTCTGAATAAAACAAAAAATGAATTAGCTTCTTTACAACAACTAGCCTCATAAGATCCAATCAAGTTAAGTGAATGAGCTGAACACGAAATAAAATCAGCCAAAGGTGCAACTTCACGGATCCTAGCTTGATGACCAGAATAAACGCCAGACATATTTTTAGCGTTATCATATGATTGTCCGCGTAAATATGAAATATCTAAATTGTATTTTTTTAATATAGAAAAAACTGCATCAGCCATATTTTGAGACTTGAGCCCAACATTTTCCAAAAAGCATAAAAATCTTTCTACCGGTAACCCATCACTGTTAACATATCTAAATATAAATGGAAGTTGATCAATGTGACCAATATCAGGAGTTGAATCAATGCTTAGGTATTGAAAAATATCGAGGTCTTATAATTTCTTCAACCACTTTATTTTGAACTTTAACTGCCATTAACTTAATAAATTTTTCATATGTAAAATGAGACAAATAGTTTGTGTGACCTTTACCGTGATTTCCATGATTCGATTTATGTTTGGCCAAAAACGGATCTGCCAGGGGCGTAATTTGGCAAATATCCAGGGTTGCAAAAGTTACTCGAGGTAAACAAACCCGTGGGGGCTTTGCCCCCATACCCCCAACATTACAAAAAAATGTTTTAATATAACCATATTATTATATTTTATTAACATAAAATACATTATAAATCTATATAATTATTTTTATATATAAATACAAGTTATTAAAAGCTATAAATTTAATTTTATTAAATATATATATATATATATATATAGCCACAAACATTACTTTTATTTAAACTTTAAATCACATAATCATTTACAATTATAATATCATAATAATTACAACTGTTTATAATTTTAAAACTACAGCAATATCATTGTTAGTTGTTCTTTATTTTAATGTACCTATTTATAGTAATTATTAATAGGTACACCACTTGGTTACTACAATATTTATTTTTTTTACTTTTTGTACTTAATAACTAATACACTCATAACTTATATCATAACATTACTCATAAGTATTAATTAATTCATAACTTATATTATAAAAAAATATAATACAAAACAATACAATTATAAGAATAACAATTTAGTTTTAAAAATGATTAAACTTTAAACGACGTGGTATTGTAGAGGAGTCAAATTGTTTTATGACTTCATCGTTATTAATATTTAACGATCTTTCACGTTCTATTTGTAAAATTCCTAAATGATTTAATCTAAATTGTCCCATAGTACTTCTTAAATAGTTTTTTAATCGTCGGAGACAAGAAAAGCTTCTTTCACATGCTGCAGAATTTGATGGTATAGTTAAAAAAAGTTTATATAATTTTGCCAATGTTGGAAACCCAACAGCATTATCGCCTGACCTCATATATTTTATTTTAGATTGGATAGTATTTTCAGTATTCAGGCTTTTGTACATCCTATTGAATATCTTTGTTTCAGCCTTGAGTTCACTTTTATTAAAACCATACATTGTACTAACATCTTGAAATGAAGTGAACTTTATTGGTTCATTTACTATTATATCTTGCATACAGTTTAAAATATGTATGTCATTTTCTTTAAATCTTTCTTTCGTATCACTTATTATAGTATCAAGAACTTGGAAATATATGTTTATTTTATAATGATCTTTAACATTACAGTTTTCATTTTGTTTTAAACCTCCACCAAGTTTTTTATGAATTTTTGATTTTCTACTTAGTATTGGGGAACATATTTCATTATCTATCCTCATAACATTAGCTTTACTCCATATCATGTCAAATTTATCTTCACATCGCATATTAGAGAGTTCTTGAATAGTTGTTTATAGACATAAGTTAAGTATGCGTGCATTACAGTAAACATATAAAGCCAAAGGATTTTCTTCCTTAATTCTTGACTGGACTCCTTTGTAAGCACCTCGCATGGATGCTGCTCCATCGTAGCATTGTCCTCTTAAACACTCAAGTTGTAATCCATTAGAAATAAGAACATTTTTTATTAATGAAGAAAATGTTAAACCATCAGTACTCTCAACTTTATAAAATCCTAAAAAAGCTTCAATTGGGGAAAAATCATTATTAACATATCTTAAAATAATTGCAACTTGTTCGTGCCTTGATAAATCTTGTGTTTCATCAACAATTATACTAAAAATATTAGCAATTAACACATTATCCACAATATCTCTGATAACAATATTAGCCATGTATCCAAGAAACTCATTTAAATATTCACCACTCACATACCGAAAGTTTTTTTCTTTTTCAGTAAAATAACGTCTTATAATATCATTATCTCTAGAACTAAAATTTAATAATTCTTGAAAATTGCCTTTATTTTGAGACTCTTCATTTTCTCTATGTCCTCTTATGGCAATACCTTGTCGGGCACAGAAAAGCAAGGTTTCTATTACACACTTTAAATATTCCCTATTTTCAGCAACTTCTTGATTATATTGTGTATTAACTTTATTGATTATACTACCAGATTGTCTAGCTTCGTTATATCCAGCTATTTTTGTTCTAGATTCTTTATGTGGTACTGATTGTTCATGCTTTGGAAAAGATTTAAAACAGGCCTTTGACCACTGACGAAAACCTTCGCTAATAAATGTTATATCTGATTTATTAGATGGGAAGGCACGACAATAAAAACAATATGCCTGAATCTTTACTAGGACTGTATTCCAGCCAAGGAAAAGATATGAACCATTCTGATCGAAACTTTCTACCTCCACGTTTTGGAAAATCATAATTTTTAGGTTGATACGGACCAAAACCGTTCGATAATAAATAATATGCATTTTCCTTACCTTAACGAGGATCACGATTTGTTTCAATAATAGGTGTACTTAATGTTGACTTGTTGGGACTTTCTACATGTAAAGTATCCAATGATTCATCTAAAAAAGAAAAAAAAATCATAAAACAAATTACAAATATTTTAATTTTATTTCATCTTTCATTTACCTTCCATTGACATTGTGTTCTTTGAAATTGTATTAGAAGCAGTTTATTTTCCTAAAAATGAAATAAGTTTATTAAAGTTATTATTAATTAATATTTGTGATTTAATTATTCATACAAGATCTGATAAATTGTTTAAGATGTTAAATAATTTAACTATTCTATTAATTTAATTAATTAAAAAATTAATGCATTTATTGACTGTAATTTTCCTTTCTTTAACACACCACATACACATACTATAGTTATATATTATTATGTTTATTATATAAATATAGTGAACTAGTGTGTTTTAATAGTTATATAACTGATAAAATCATAACCGTGCAGATTATATTTAAAAATTGATAAATTATAATTATTAATTATTAATTATTTTAAGTTTTAATTCTCACTGTTTTAGATGATTCGTAACATGTGTCCATTTTAATATTTTAGTGTGAAGTGATTTGCTGATTATCCAACTTCAGAATAGCTACAGTTTCATTGCTTTTGTAGTATAATTAAAATTATTTAATTATACAATAGGTACCTACCCTAGGAAATTATAGTAATTATATTTAAATTACATTTATACAGGTAGATGTTTAATTTACTATAATATTTATAATAATTAATACCTAAATATTATTAAAAATAAAACTATTCCTAGTGGTAAGTAATTTAGCAAACATGACTTATGTAAAATTATCATAACTTATCTTTTGTTCTTAAATTATTAAAATATTTATCAAGTACGTCTGCAATTTACTATATTACTAAATAAACCACAGCTTTTAGGTATTAGTGATGAGTTGAGAGAAATTAATGTAATATAAATAAGCCACACACATAAAAAATATTTAGCATATTGAATTACTTCAGTTTAAATAAAATAATTTAAAAAGTATATTATGTTACTTACCTTGGACAGCCACAGCTTTTAATAACGAATTTGTCCATATTTATCCATAAAACACAATACCAATGTTAAAATATTTAGATATATTTACTAGGTATTCACAAATAACCATTAAAAATAAACACGAAAATGATTTAAGTAAAATGAAACCAAAATTCACTAAGAAATAATATAATAAACGTTCACGGACCACGCTTCACATGACTCATACAAATGACAAATCAATATTATAAAATCTCCAGAAATATACAAAATATATTAAATATTGAAAGACGATAATAACATTGATAACAATAATACGACGACATAAAAGTTTTAATCTAAAAATAGATTCGTTTTTATTTAATTTATATTATAATGGATAACAATCATGATTAAGGGCTCCTTCACACGAAGCCACTCGGCAGCGCTACTTAGAATCGCGTCAGTAGCGCTGCGAATATTTTTAAATGCGCGTCAGTGGCGCTGCTAAT
>PVMI01067107.1:0-10535 GCA_008528875.1 Aulacorthum solani | reverse complement strand
ATAAATTTATCCAATTTATCCTATTTTTTTTTTAAAAAAACATCTTTATCAAAAATTGCCCACCATGTATTTTTTAAATTTCAATAATATTTGTACATTTTTTTTATAGCATAAACTGTGTATTTATTAACATGTTTTTAACTGTGAGAGAGGGTATTGTTGGTTAGGAACACGTGTATGAGTTGCAATAATTGATCACTAAGAACCCATTTGGGAACTAGTGTCAAAAGCTGGTGACTCAGAATAGGCTTGTGACTGAAGCCAAACACTGCTCTACACCTTGCCACTATTTATACATTATGGTGTATAGTTCGTGTGCATGTCTGTGTAATTATTGTGAATTTATTTCATTTGAAATTTATTGAGATCGACAAGTCAATAATTAGGGTGTATCGCTTAATCGTTTTCCTGTCATGAATACGAATTACACTGTAAACTTTGTACTTAAAGCTAAAATATTACTCACTTAATAATGTTAAAGTCATAAATACAATTTGAATAATTATGATTACATAGAAACTATAATACAATCAGCTACGTATGTATTATCTATTTTTAATAAGTAGTGCCTTGAGCGTATTTAATATTATTATCACCCGCATAAAATATGGTAATTAAAACATATAGATAGGTATGATAGTAAAACTAAGTGCGAATAATCAAATAATATTTTTCTGATTTTTTTTCTATATCACATAATGCTATTTTAATATTAAACAAACAATGCAGAAAGTTTAAAACGTGTACGCGCTCGAGGCTTTTAAAGTTTATATTGTGCCCTCCACCGCTTTTATGCTTAAACAAGTTGACGCCCATCACCATGTGAACAAATTTAATCTTGTCTCTGGTTGTCTACAATGTGAACAATAAAATGAAAGTGTTAAAATTCCATCCTCGTAGTATGAGCAAAATTGTAATCACAAAGATTCCAATTAAGTAGCAAAAACATTTTCACCATATTCCCAAACTTACTAGAAGGCCCCGAGGATCTAAGTTTTCGAGTTTTATAATACATTTTTATGCAATCAAGGTATAGAGCGTAATAATTATAGTATAGATGTAGCAGACATCGTTGGTATTTTGTGTAATACTACTTTTATTTTTACTTCTGCTGACACTACATGACACTACATAACAATGCACATAAATGTAAAATGTGTATGCTCTTTTTAATGAAAATTCCGATTTGAAAAACTTGAATATTATAAAAGTTTTCAAAATAATTTTCCTACAAATTTAACAAAATATAATATTAGTGATAAACATTTTTTTTTTGCAATATTCCTGATATTATTATTTGCAGTATTTAATAGACTTATAAACACAATATTAGTCATTATAATTAGAAGATTTTATGAGGTTCATATTAATTGAACGAGTATATAATTATGGAAGAATATTATGGGGGGGAAACATGTACACCCTACAAATTAATAACAAGCGAAAAAAATTTTTTATTCAATATACGCTTTTCAAATTTGATATCAAAGTCAACGCAAGGCTGTTTTTCAATTTAAAAACAAAAATCCATAATATATTTTCCAGTTTTTGTGACTGAATTTTGTGAAACTGTGTGTACATGCTCTACCAAGATTTTCAATCTGTTTGAATTTATGATTGTCTCAGACAGCAATGTTATGAGTTTATTAATACGAATAGTACAAAAAAAAAAAAAATAGTTAATTGATAATAATAAATTGTATATAGTATATGTATGTAAAATTGATAATAATTTATTATTATTATTATTATTATAAAATCAATCAACACAAGTAATATAATATAATTTTTTGTATTTTTAAGGCATCAACTGGTCATTAGCTCGTTCATACTGTGGGGAAGGGTACGGTTTGTTTGGTTCCATGTAAATGAGGCGAGGAATCGTCACTAAAAAAACTTGGGTGGTCACCTCTCCGGTTGACTTCAGAACACTCTAGTGACTGCGGCTACCCATATCGCATTATACTATGCCCCAAAACATTCCTGATATCAATAACTTATATCTTCTTATTATGAAGTTTGCAGTTTATATTGTTAAATTAGTATTTTAATAAACATAGCTAGTAAAATATTATTATGTCTTGTACACATCCCTTGTATTTTTTTTTCAAAGTTAATGTTTACATCATTACATAACCTTCCTTTCTCTTTATTTTTTATGAAAAACCAACTTAGTGCGTAAATATTAAATTTTATACTATATAGGTTTTGAAACCTAGTTTAACTTTGTCCTTTCACTGAAAATTACCTTATGTGTGTGCCACTGTATATAGTATAATATCAATTCATAGTATAATGTTTGCAGTGTATGCATAAGCCATTATTTTAATTAATCTTTGTTTTAATACATTATTTCAACACTTTTTGCTTAAAATACGTAATAAACAGTTCATAACTAGCTGTGTATTCATATAAATGTTGCATTAAATTAACGAAAGCAGTTGCAATAAAGGCAAACTACGAAAATTTTAAGTTTGAATTTAATTATTTATTTGAATGTTGTAATTTTAAAGTTTTCATCCAAAACTTCAATGACAAGTAATTCCATTGCTTAAAAATATGTAACTATAACACTCTCACTTTTACCTAGCCAAAAAACAAATAAAAACAGACAAGCTTGTTAATGTAAAAAAAAAAAAATGTTAGTGGCTATAGTTGTTTGAATATTTACAAACCATATATACAATTTTAATTAAATATATTTTAGGAAGTCTGAATAAAATATGCATATATTTGTTTTATTTGACAATATAGATATTTTACTACTATATAGTATGCGCAGTAATTTAAAAAAATATATGAAAGTATAGAATTACTGTACCCTGAGTATAACTAGTGAGTATCTACTAAATTGCTTGTGTTCCAAAGAGAAATAGTGTAAGTAGTCCTATTATACGTATAAACAATATTATGGTTAAAGTGTTATTTGCAGTAGCTAAACAAAAATGTTACTGCTAAAAGTTTTTACCACAAAAATGTTCTTTTTTTCTTTAATCCAATGTAAACAAAATAAGCATTTTTGTAACAGACATTTTCAGAGAAATTGTTTAAAATTTGTATATCAGATATCGTTAGTTATATTCGAATATCACCAGATTTCAAATTTAACAGATTACAATAAACAATTTCATATTTTATAATTACATATTACACATAACAATTTTTTATTCAATCATACAAAAGATATTATATTTACAATTATAAAAAAACATGCATTCCACTCAACAAAATATTTTATGAGACTATTGGATGACTATTGGAGATGATAATATATTATATTATTCTACGACGAGAGTTATGGGAAATTGGATTTCGGAGTGACCGTAATTACAACTTATCTGAAATGAATTAAATTCTCTAATTTCCCCAGGTTTCAGTCATCATAAATAGATACTAACTAAGAAAAAAATATGACAAATCAGGGTTGTTTATCAATCGATTGTAATTTATCTTAATATGCAGATATTATAGCATATTATATTTTTAATGCATACATATATTTTATTATGTATCATTCCATTATATATAATATAATTGATAAGTTCCAAAATATGTACGACTAGAGAACTTCAAATTTGATGTATAAATAATTTGTTTAAAAAGATGCTGAACCCATATTTGTGGTACCTTCGTAATACATAAGTGTGGCGTAGCAAATTTGAGTTTATTAAGACCAATTTTTAGTTGTTAACTGATAAGGGTGAATTATCGAACTTAAACCTAAGAATATTACTTAGTTTACATCAATATTAAAGCTTTCAACACAAAATTGGTTCTAATAACAGTAGATTTTCTATGTGATATGTCTGTAAAACGGAGACAATTTATGCAAGTTTGGTTTATTCTAATTTAATGCTAAATAACCGTGACATGATCACGTAGCAAGACGTGTTGTTTACAATATTTTCATGTATACCTAAAATGTCTATCTGATGCGCCGTGTAATATTTTAACATCAAAATGTAAAGTAAAGTAATCATTTTTTTTCAAATTAATCGTTTTCTTGTACTTCTAATTGAGTTTTTTTCTATAAAATCACAATTATAATTTTATAAATACTGTCTGTTTTTTTATTCTAAAATGTAAGTTAAAAAAGAAACCAACATTCTTCCAGTGCTAATATTTATTTGCAATTAAATGTTTGTCCAATTTATTAATGAAATAACATAGTAAGTGCAAAGATAATTTGTAGTTTAGCTTAAAGTTATTTTTTATTTATTTTTAAAGCGTTACTAGACTCACTTAGCTGTTATTCACTTTCTTCAAAATTTATATCTTTAAATAATTAGGTGAAAGTATATTACTGATGTCATCAGGTAACTGTCATATGTTATGACGAAATGTGACAATATGACATGCATGGACCATCCGCAGTTACGACTATCGAATTTCGCTCTGACGGACATTATCGTTATTTCATTAGTACAATCGCATGATGACTTACACTATGTAAATTTATAATTATCTAAATATCGTACAACACTTGTTTCTTAAGCTATACTTTTTATTCCTCGAGCACCGACTGTCTGCAATACAATAATATCATATATAAATACTAACACACTATCTCGACGAAACGAATCTCTAACAAGAATTCAATATAATATATAAATTATTGTGATTTTGAGTTCAAGATACGACGGCTAAAATCGGGCGACTCGAGTGTGCCATACGATACAACTATCTCAGTCCATTATAAAAGAAACTATATAATATGACTCACATAATATAATAATAATAATATAATAACTGTTTGAGCGCCGGCTAACTTATCATCACGTGATCTAACGTCAATCTCGATCGGAGCGATACTTTCAAACGTTCCATCTTACGAAGCATTTATTCACAGCAATTCCTTGTCATCGATAACGAATCCGATAACGTGTTCAAATCTTTTCCGTATTATTTTTTTTTCATTCTTTTAACACTCAGTGACATTTTTCATTCAGAACATTTGATTTTTATTTTATCAATGCGTAAAATACGATTTTATTTTTGTATAAATTGTGATATTATTATCCTTGACATTTAGCGAAATCGAAATAAGTTCAATACGTAACGGTATTTTACGCTTTTCGAAAATAATAGAATATATTGCATACTGAATGCTTTTATAATACATTAGAAACTCACAGTGAGGAGATTTCCGAAGGAAATCAGATGTAATATCTACAATCGACTAGATGTACCGTGCAGACATATTTAAATATTTAAACTATCGCATTTTGAAATATGTAGTTTAGAAAATATATTAACTCAATTACATTATACTTTGAGTTTATAGCATAAGTGTAGGAGTATGATTACCACCTTTATATTACATTATTAAAACCTACAGCTTCATTATATTCACTTACTATTAGAAATTAGTTGATAGGAAGTCGAAAAGCTAATGTTCATTTTATTGCTAGTTGATTTATAGTATTTTTTTTCCTTTTTATTTTATTAATGTGCGTATTCTATTTCGATATAAAAAATTACTACGGAAACGCGTTAAAACATTAACTTGACAAGGCTAATTGAGTTAAAACGCCAAAAGTGAGTATTCTTGATAATGAAATCATCCTCTACCGGTCTACCATGTGTGTGTGTGTGTGTGTGTAAATCTATATATTTAACTTGTGCGCTGACCAACCGGAAACAAATGTGTCAGAGGAGTTATTATCGGTAGTTCAATCGGTATTTTCGTGTAACAAATTGGATTACCGTTCACAATTGATTACGTTTCGTTCTTTGTACGGTCAAAGTTAATGCACAGTCCTATCGTCTATATATAATAAAGTAAATAGTTGTATGTTATACCTATGTATACGAATACACGGTGGAAAACAGTATAACATACTTGCAGTGCCTATATAGATACGTATAATTCGTACACTGAATGAAACAAGACAAAGAGTATTTAAAATAAAATCTAAATATTATATATATATCATAATATTCTACGATATTATTTTAGGCTAATGGAAAAGATTATTTTCTTTCTTTGTCTATCGCACTCGTTTTTATTTAATCGTATCGATTTATTTAGTGAACTGTTAAGTATTTAAAAATAGATTTGAATTTTTCACCAAGTCTGCTATGGATTTCTAACTTCTCACATTTTTTATTTTAATTTATCAAAAATTATTTTATTTTTTAAACAACTTTCTTTTTAGTTTGCCTTTTTAGGATTTATAGTAATATAATTGAAATATTGTAAAATTGATTTTAAGCACACTTGAAAACCAATTCAAAGTTGTTTTTAAAATTGTTATTACTTCACTAGATCAATCAATACGTTGAAATAAAAATAATCCCATACAGTCCACTTGTGAGATAAAGACAACAAAAAATCATCACTTCCAGTCCTCTTAAAACAAATATTTATATTTATTTGAAATAAATTAAAGTAAGCATTAAATTTGCATGCAATATGTTATGGAAATAAATATCCAGACCTGAAAATTAAATAAAATGTATTAATCTTTTTTTTATTTTTTTCGTTACATTTTTAACATTAAGAACTAAATACCTACTTAAAATGTAGTATTTTCATCATGTGAATATTTTATATACATTTAATTTATAATTAAATTATATTATTGAAGAATAGCGTTGTTTTATAACAATTTATTATACTTGTTTGATAAAAATGATTAAATGTTGTTATGCAAAAATAAATTGTATGTATATATTAAATTTCAAGTTTCTTATCTCAAAATTAAGCTAATTTTGTAAGTGATATGTTTATACGATATCAAATAAAGACATTCGTATAGCAAACAGTTAAATTAAATCACGTTGTAGAGTTGTTTATTTTGATATCGTCTGTACAGTCTGTGGGCACGGATCAAAAATATTTTTATAAAAAGAAAAACTATGAACTATACATAAAATTCCAAACGTGGCCGACAAAAGGTTACTATATATAATAGAATCATGCACATTTATTATTAGTGAATATTATAATTTATAGAAGTATTATGTTTGTTATTACGGCAAACACTAAATCTCAGATAATAAACTTTATCGTTCAAGAAAGTACTTAAAATTCAAATAAATCTTTCTAAATGTTTTATTATATTTCTTTTTAATATAAATAAATATATACTTTATTTCCAAAAGAAAAAATACACTAATGAGTCATGAATAATAATTTGATTATATTATATTATAATGTTTATGTAAAAAATTCAAGTGTAGTTTTGTAAGTCTTATTTTATATTTTGGCTTAAATGTCATCACAATACATTATTTTCACTAAAGTATAACTTACAGTTACTTAATCTGAAGGATTAAAAATGTCTGAATTTGATTGCATTAATTTTGCCCGTCGATTTTCCCAAACTTTTAGATAATTTAAATTTAATTACGATCACACTTTCTATATGTTAACTAATTAAAAGCCTGGGGCACATTTCATAATATTCTGATATATATATTATCGTCTCTCTATTATTTCTGTATTAATATTTCCAAAAGTTACCCACACACTTTATCCGAATCTTGAAAGATCAAGTACATACAACAATTGGAACAGAAAAACGAATTATACCCCAAGTTATTCTGTAACAATATTCACATACTGTTGTACCACAAAACTTGATAATTCAATATCTCAATAATAACGTTAAATATGACACATTTGATTATAATCTAACCTTACTTCGAATAATATATAGAACAATTACGTTTTCTAAGTACATTATAAATAATGTGTTTATATTATCCAAAATATTGAAATATATTATATCGGTTTCTTATAATATCCAAACATTAGTAACTAAATAATACTAAATGAGAACTAATTACCCAAGATATTTGCAAAACAGTGCAAAATGTAACAAATAACAATAATAATATAGGTACAGTTTTTTAATAAATAACAAAATTGTGGTAAAAGAGACCTCATATTTTAACCTTAGAAGCCCCATCAATTATCATTTACTTTTGACTATAAAATCTCAGTTATGATATTATTATAATTATGTGATGCATTGTTCATAATCGATACCGGTGAGTTTTCCTAATTTATTTCTCATTACAATATTTAACTGGGCTATAATTTAATTTGAAACCAACTAAAGTCAGTCGATACCGTACTACTGGGAAACTTAATTTAGTGGTGGAATACGATAATAAAATATACCAAAAAATCCTACCTTATTACACATATGCTTAGTTTGATTACCAGGGACTTATTAATTTTAACTACAATATTGTTTGCTGCGAATTTCTTTTCAAAACATCTTTGAGATGCAAATAAAACTTGTTGTTTTTGATAAAAATTGCCTCGAGTATTCCCAATTATAATTACTATCACTCTCTAATTGTCATCCATCCGCAGTACTATGTTTTATTAACTATACTATTGAATTGTTTTAGCGTAAACGCGAGATGAAATTACGAATGACTGTAGGGCACCGGTCAAGCACATCGATTATGCACTTTGTTTAACAGCGTTATTTCCTGATGAATTCAACTGTCATAGCAGCTGCATTGTATTGCACTCAGATGGGCAATTTTGAATGCACTTTAGTTTGTCAACTGTGAAATTATCACATAAAATTTGGATACAAATCAGGGCTGTTAACTGATTTTTCTCGAAAACTTAGGATTGTGGTTATTTAAATAACTTGAAAACCGTTTAAGACTGGTAATAACTTTATTGTACTGAATACTGATGAAAGGAGACCGCCATCGCCACTTCTCAGAACAATATAATTTTAGTCGTTGGTTTTTGAAAAATCTTGGACTCTTTTCGGAGCCTATTATCCACTTTTGCAACTGGTTTTAAGCTCCGGTAAAAGTATTATATTAAAATAAATAAATATTATATATTATGGATTTATGCGGTTACAACCCTCATCGTTGTTAGGGAATATGCAATCGGATTCATTCAAGCAAAATTCATTTTTAAAATGTGTGACTTGTTATATGTAATATTATATATATATTAATTGAAAAATAATAATATTAGATAAAGGTAAAGTAAGACACCTGTAGAAAGCAAACTTAGAGTTCCTTGAAATATAACAGATATCTGATCATGTGGACACTGCGATGTGTATACAAAGTTTGCGTTGTTTGACATACTCGTAAACGGATGATGACTGTAGGTGTACTGACAATTTTAACAGTAATATCATAAATTATCTATTGAGTATTTAATGACTTTATAGCAGGCTAAGACTATGGTGTGTTTGATTGATACGCTTAAAGAAATTCACTACTCACTTTTATATTTACATTGCAATAATTTTACGAATGAGTGGCCAGTGGTCGGAATAATGAATACTAGGTACGTAGATATGAATTATAAAACAAAAAATATATACCGCATTCTCAGCAAACGCGCGTAATCATCATCGACTGTACACTATGACGTAATGAAACGCGTCCTTTGACGATACGACGGATGCACGTGAAGTTTCCTACCCGCAGGCCACCGTCCATCTACTATATAGTCATATATATTTATAAGTATTTATATTATATATATATAGTATGTATAAAGAGTCAAAGCGGTCGACCACAAATTGAGACCGCATTTACCGGGTCGGTAGAGACCAGATGCGAGAGCGTGTGTGTGCGCGTGTCAAACAGAGTTGACCGTTTGGAATTCAGCTTTGACCGGGTAAAGTTTAGCTCGACTGTGGTGGAGTGTAGGTCTGAGCTCTGAGCAGCGAACTTGTGCGGAAATATTACTTATACAGTCTATGTGTGTATAGGACTTAGCACGTGCGACGAGACGAGTTTGCCGAGGTAGAATTTTGTGAATCGCCAGCGTTAGTTGCGGGAATATCGATTGGGTTTGCGTGGATCGACGACGATAAAGTTAGCCTGCAAACCCACCTGTGTTCGTGTAGATCGTGGTCGGCAGACGAACGAATATCCACGTGTGGAAGACGAGACGTTGGACGTGGGGAGATGTCTAAATTATTCCAAAGATTTATAAAGACGACTAGTCCTTTACCTCCTCCCACTCTTTTCTCCTGGAAGACGAAGTGACTTTGAGCGGCCTGCAGCGGAAACTTTTCTCGTAGAGAACCCTCTTTTCACGGTTAGTCGAAACTTCGGGCAAACTTCCCGTGGGTGGCAGCGGACCGTCGAAGTTTCCTGAACGCACAGTTTCTGGACACTGTGTAATGGGGAGGTTAATCAGAACAACCCGGGTGAAGACTCACCGGACCTAACAACTAAGCACCACTCCTCGGGTGGAGGCGTCTGCCCATAGGATTTAGGATTGAGTGACTCAATGCGTAATCCCTATTCAATAGCAGTGCGTAGACGCGTCAATAATATTTGTAGTTACAATTATTTTTATAATATTATGTATTATTTTTATCATAATATATTTTTGATTTGTATAGGTGTTTTTGCTGTACATACGTTTATGGTCTTCTTAAATTTTCCTTTAAAATATTTAGAAATAGTTATGAAATTAATAAAATCATTTATATCCATGTAATATGTATTTATAAATTTGAAAAGAATTTTAACTATTGGCCAATCTCGGAAACAAGTAACAACTAGACTGATTTAAATTAAAG